>PVIW01005352.1:0-108890 GCA_004026585.1 Noctilio leporinus
GGTTTCAGAGTTGCCATCCTTTTGCAACAGCTCTGTCCTTCAGGATCTGGGGTACAGTGTTCTCAGCCTCCATGTAGTGGTTCAGGAAAACATGTGCCAAGTTACACTGACTCATAATGAGATTCAGGGAGTACATGTCCCAAAAGAGCAGCCTCTCTGTATGTTCTTCAAAAAAGCAGAAATCTGTAACAACAAGCAAAACAGAACCAAATATATGAATACAGTGAATAGGCCTTCAGTGGTCAGGGGGAAGGGGGTTGGGGGGAGGGGGGAGGAAGAGGCAAGGAAGGGGAGCAGTTTAGACAAGAACCTAGTATAAAAGAACCATGGACATGGACAACAGGTGGGATTGACTTTGGGGGGAATGGGTGGGTGGGGAGGGGGACAGAGGGGAGCAAAAAAGGGATGGATGTAATACAACAACAATAAAATTAAAAAAAAAAAAGAAAGAAAAAAGAAAAAGCAGAAATCTGGAGTTCAGCATTCCCAGTCACAATTCAGCACCAAGCATTTCCCACGAATACTACTTTTGATAGGCAGGTCCTGGCACAGCTCCATCAGTTAGCTCTACCACATTGTAGCCAACTCCTATCTACACCCTTTCAGACTGCATGGTTCTTTCTTACCTCTTTAAGCCTGCCCTTATTTTAAATGCTCAGCCTAGAACTTCCTATATGACCTCATATCTGGCCCCTCCTATGATGTGCTACTTTTGCCAGTTCCCCTGTATCTTTTACCTTCTTTTGGCTGCCATCTTTAGTCAGGATAAGAGTTCCCATGACACAGGGGCATCTGCCTCCCCTGGTTATATCATGAGTCACTATATGCTCCTAAGGTCACATATGTCTTTTGGGCACTACCAATTCTTTCAGGAAAGACACAGCTATTAACTTGCTATTGTCATGCAAAGTATTTTTAAAACCATATCGTTCACTTCCCCTTTCCCCCAACCAAGGAATATAGGGGCTATTTCAGGAGACCCTTCATTCTGCACCCCATTACAAACTGTTCAGGGTGTGCAGTGACGGTGTGTATGTGTAATGTGAAACCTCCGTAAACAATTCTTTGCCATTTCTAGCTACAAAGGCATCACAAACAGTAGGGCTTTGTTGTTTTTTACAATCATGCCTCATAGCATTGTTTTCCTCTAGACAGCTTCATTTACCTTCAGGATCTACCCATCCAGACAATAAACAGACTGCTTCCAGCTGTGCTTTGTTCTTGTTCTCAGCTTCCTCCACCCTATCCATCTCCCTGCTTTACGTTTTCTGCCTACCAGCTCCTACCTACAAAGTTCCCGTGTTAACAATAATGGTGAGCTAGCCTTGAAGTTCCTCTTTGACTTCTTTAAGGTAAATATTTACAGGAATATTCCAGTACTATCCTCTATGTTTTTGTTTAGTTAGTTAATTTTGTTTTTCCTTGTTAGTCTAAGGCAATATGTTGCTTATAACAAAAGGACATTAGATATTATTGAAATCTATTTGTAACACTTCTTGCATTTACAATTTGGGAAAACAAGGCTTCATTAGTTGCTCAGTGAATAAAAAAATTGAAATTATTTTGCTGAAAATGATGACATTCTCAGAATAATTAGATTCAAGCCAGATACACTGCTGGGACACTTGCTAATTAACTAACAAATCAGAGGGTAAACAAAACAGCTCAGACCACTTCCTTTTAAATGTTTGCCTTTTGAAGTTTATTTCCTAATTCGGTTTGTTGGAAATTCCAGGTTGATGTACCTCCAGAGTCTTCTGTGCTGTTTTCTTCTTGTTCTTCCTCTCCTCCTCCTCCATCAGTACTTAACAGGTGTCTGAGACTCAAGGTAAGCTTGTAAAATGAATGAGTGAGCAAATAAATGGGTGAATACTGTTCTCTTTATGTTCACCCTCCACATAATAATCATTACCTTCAGTTCAGAGAGAATCCATTTAACTAATTCCACAGCTATCTATAAAATGCCTATGTGAGGTTTTGGATTTAGCTGGTTATGAATTCTTCTATATTCCTCAAGAATCTTTTAATCTAGTTTAGGCTCTCTCAACCTGGACCCCTATAGGGTACATAGATAGACTTCAAGGATTCATGAACCTCTTATGTATGTCTAAGTACATTATTTTTCCTAGGAAGCAAATTCAGAGCTTTCATCAGATTCTCACTAGGGAATAGTTAGGAATATTGAACATATTCTTCTGTCTTCCCTTCTGAATCTTATGCATGTAAAACATGCATCAAATAGTTAAATGATGAAGCAAGCATTTATGTTACTTAAGCAATGAATCAGACTTCAGTGTTTCTGGTGTGGAAAGGAAAGATAGATGAACAAGGAAATAGCCTATTCTAGATATAATTTCACAGATAATTTGGTACATGGGTTAGATTTAGGTAGTTGGAGTGGAGGGAAGAGGATTAGATGGTTCGAGAAAAAGAAATCACAAGATGGAGAGAAACTGGGAATTTGGGAAGCTTCATTTCTATACAGAGGGGAAAACAAGTTTAGAAGAATTCTTTACTGCTCTTGTTAATTGAAAAGGATCATTTGCTATATGATCACAATATCTAGCCAACTACATTGTGATCATAGACAGTGTTGAGCTCAAAGTGTTTTCAGTCTAACTAGAAAACAGATGAGTTACAATACACAATAAATGTTAGGATAGAAATTTCTATAGAAGCATGTAAGAAGGGTACTTTATACTGCCTAGTCAAAAATGATTCCTGTCACAGGATTAATCAGAAATAAGTCTGAAATAAATACAATTGGCACAAAAGGTGAGAGTATAAAGGAAATGAAGGCATTTTAGATAGAAAAAGACAAACTTGTGTAAAAGCAGCTTATTGAGAATGTGAAGTTGTCAGTAATGGAGTTGCTTAGAAGAAAGAGGTGTGGCAACCAGAGGTGAGGAAATTGAGGAAGATTTGACTATGGTACTAACAAAACCCAATTATTTCTGGAAAATCCAGTTTGATATCCATTGTCTCATCAATGGACTTCTGATTGCTCTTCCCTTTTTATCCTAATTGATTATTGTTTTAGTTTAAATATAAATATCAGATAAACCTGTTTTTGTGTCAAAATTGAGCAGATCTTTTACTGAATTAACTAAATAAGATCTTTGTTAATAGCCTATTTATTGTCTGAGCTAAACTCTAGGCTGAGAAACATTGAATAAAACATATTGTTGACCTTAAACCTTACAAAGAGTTAAAACATCTCTATGAAAGGCTACACTGAAAGACTGACGGAAGAGTCAGGGGAACTGGATTCTGGGCTCAAATGTAGGCCTAATGGAACATATGGCCCTAAAGGGGCCCTTACTATCTCTGGTTCCAGCTTGGCTATCAATAAAATTAAGGATTTCAATAAGAATGGTACTCTCTAGTATTCTGGTTTTCACATACTTGTCCTTCCAAAAAAGAGGAAAATCAATTGGAACTATTCATACAGTGTCACAACCATTTTTATTTTGCATAAATGAAAAATTAAGTGATCAATCAAAATAACATGTGTCATCTATCTTACAAGAATAATATAATACCTACAATATGAATAAAATTAGCCATACTGATAAAGTCACTCCAACATCTCACCATCCTTAGTTTTCTCATTTTGTCTTGCACACTGGAACTTGACCTTGCACAGGCACTGTGGGCTGACTCAGGTTTGGGAATTCCTGTCTTACCCAATGCAGTCTGCTCATTAGCTTCACCTAAAAGCTTTGTAAACAAAAATGTCCATGCCCAGCCTTACTGCAGACCAATAAAATTGCCTTTCTGGAGGTGAGGTCCAGTTATCTGCATTTTTTCCCCTTTTCTTCATGTAATTCTAATGTATAGCCAGAGTTGAAAAAAAAAAAAAAAAACACCATCCTTAAAACCTCTAAAGTCTTTCAACTTATAAGATTCTCTAACATTTAACTTCTTTCAATATTAGAAAGTCACATATCAGGAAATTTTGCTCCTTCCGGTGAAACCTTAGTGGAATTATTTTATTGATTTCCTTAATATTTGTTTATGGATTGGAAAATTAAAGCTTTTGATTTCTAAATAATTTTACGAGTATTTCTTATATCTCAAGAATTCTGTATTAAATCACAGTTCTTAAAATTTTCATAATGTTTCAAATTCTTTGTTTCTACTTGATTAATAGCCTTGCTATGGCCAAGGGCTCTCTTTGAAAAGTTGTAATTTCTTTCATTTAAATAATTTTAGCTGGTAAACACCTCATCCCAACATTCAAAGTTAATTACTATCATAAAGAGTCTGCTTGAAATTGGAGGAACAAGTTCAAGTCAGAATTTAAATATTAGTTTTCTTTGCTAATTCATATTGCTTAAAGTAAGGTCATAGGTGAGAGAAAACAATTTTTCCCTGTTAAATAAGCAAGACAGCCATATATATTTCACAGAGAGGTGGCTTATTTCTGAGTAAGACAAATGCTTTGTTTTCTGCATGCTGGAGGTTTGGGAATTTATAAGACAATTTTAATTAATAGATTCACTCAACCATAAAATAAGTGTATTTGTTTTGTAGTGCAATAAAAAATATCAGGACTCTAAGTATTATAGTATGCTAATGCCTAGTTCTTTTTAAAGAAAATATGGTTCATATGGGAAGACTAACTTTTAAAAAAGTATAGTGTAAATAGAAAAAAATATGGCAAAATTTCTTTATTGTTTTGAAATTCGCACAATTATCAGGAAGAAAATAGGAAAAAGTCATCCTGTGTTAACAATTGAAATTAAATCTAAATCTTGCCTCTAATTTTCTTCTGGTTAAAGTTTTCTATTGTTCCATTTCCAAAATTCTAAAACAATTGGTTTATAAATTTAATTAATATTTATGCTTCAATCTTTTTTTACATAGCAATCTGAAATTTAAAAACCAACATTAAAGCGTTATTTTTTTCTCAAAAAGTTTATGCCTCCTCTCTAAGACACTCACAATGTAAAGAGATAAAAAGACAAAGAAATTTTTACTTTGCCTTATGTGTGCCAATAACCTAGAAGTATTGGTCCACTTGTTTATAAATACCTAAGCAAATATTTCTTGGTTATTGTACAAAAATCACAACTAATAGGCCTCATTAAATATTTTGGTCTGGTGGAGAAGAAAGTCCAAGAAAAATATCTAGCCCACATTTTTAAGTGATGATATTCAAACTTTTATAGCTAATCCCACAGATATTTACTTCATGACTTAATACACAGATATGTATATACTAAATATACACATCAAATAAAATTTAAAGCTATGGTACTTTCTATTCTAATCTAATTTTCAAATGACATTTAATTCCCTACATTAATTCCTAGTATAAGTTGTCACTTCAGTTTGTAAAACACTGCATTAAGCTTTATTTTAAGTAAATACCCCTTAGAAAATGACCTAGATCATATTAGTTTAGCTTTTCAGAGAAATGCCTTCGCAGTACATAAATTCAACATTAGCTTCTTGAGTAAGATTTAAATTTGCCATTAGAAACAGATGCAAGCAAACTGCTTGGTAAACCTTTGTAAAATTAATGAAAAATGTATATTGTTTTCTTTATATTATTTTTGTAATAGTCATATTACAAATAGTAATATTTGCACAATGTTTAGTACTAGAATCTTGTTTCTCTTTTAATGAATGAACATATTTTCTTTAACAGTATAAGAGACCTCTATGAACTATGTTGCTTTATTTTATTTTTTTCCCACTTGGACTCCAGAAAGACTAGAACTATTATGCTATCAATTATAATAGTATTTTAGCCTATATCCTTGGTAATAATGCTTAACTTCCTTTCTAAAACATTATTCAGTCCTTATTTTAATTTATTATAAGTGATTTTCAAATATGATTGAGGAATAGTCAGTTTATAATAATAATGAAATAAACAGGACACATTTAAAAATGTATTCTCAGAACTTCATTTATTTACCTAACTTGGATAAACTCTATTCTAGATATATTCACATTAGTACTGCAAGAACATTTATTTAACCAACTTTTCAACAACTTTATTCAATAGCATCACTTTGAACTGTACATGTTCCCACAATTATAATTAGATTTTTGGAGATTAAAGCTCATCAATCACTAATTCTCATAAAACTCATAAAGCAAAGAAATAGTTGACATTTGATATTTAAGAACAGTTTATGCATAATCATTTTACACATCATAAAACAGGCTCCATTGTCTCCCTCTCATAAGATATTACTGTTTAAACTGAAACTGGCACACAGCTCGCAAGACTGGGTTCCCATGAGGATTGACACTGCCAAGGTCTCTGGCTATTGTATAATCGGAACAGCCCTAAGCACTCTAGGGTCCAAATAACTGTACCTACTACATTTCAAGGACTTGGGAGTTTTAGAATGGGCAGTCACTGAGATCATGTGTGCACCAAGTACACCAGATACTGCTCTGTCTCTCTGTGCTGACCACCCCTTACACTGGCAATGAAGTTTTCAGCTTTGTGAGGTACCACAGAATCCCTTACCTTTGTAGGGATTCTCCTATAAAGTGTAGTCTCCCACTATCCCAGGCTGAAATCCTCTGTTCTGTTTTGTATTTTTCTACCATACCTTGGATGTTTGACTCATGTTATTATGACTTCCTCTAACAGGGGACCCTTAGAAGTCACATCTTCCACATGTCCTTCTAGTTTATAGCTTTCTTCTTCACTGATCAGAGAAGGGTAATTCTGAAGGGCTACATGCAGGAATAAAGACAAAAAAAAGTTTATCTTCTTTCATTAACACACATACCTACATGTATACAGAGAAGGAAGGATCCGCTTATCTGAAGGCCATGGAAACATTTTCTGATGTCAGAAACTATACTTTTCACTGAGCGATGTTCAACCAGCAGATCCATAAATTTGCAAATTAAATTAGTGTAATAAGAAGCCTGGATAGGGTAAAAATAGGAACTGATAATAAGAAAATCTTTGAGGCTGATGAAATGGTTTACCGTCATAGCTGCAGTGATGGTATCACAGGAGCAGACCAATGTCAAAACACCAAATTGAATTATTAAAATATATACAGCTATTGTATGTCACTTATAACTCATAAAAGCCAACAAAATTTTTTAAATCCATAAACCTATTACAGTAATGCCTCTTATTATAAAATGAGGCTGAATCTATTTTGGGTGGCTGGAGTTAAAGCATGCCACAGTAATACCCAGAGGCTTGTGCCCATCACTGCAGGGACCTCTCTCATTGTCTCTATTCAATTTTTTTCTTGATAATATAGATTTGTAGGAAAAGCACTAAAATGTATAGCTCCTATGCCTCCTAGACTTTGGATGTTTGTTGTTTTTTACTTAGACATCAGGGAGCCAGAAAGCATGTACATGCCTGTGAGTCTGTAGGCAAAGGAGGGGTATCAAAAATTTGGAAATGCCTTGTCTCATCCAAGTCTCTTAGATGATTTCTGTAACTTATTTTGTGTATTCTCTTAGCCTAAGCAACTGCTCTCAGATTCTTGGTAAAGAGCACTGAAATATAACTATATTAAATAAAAAATTATATATCAGCACATTGTACATGGTTCATGGGAAGATGATGTTATTATCAGTGATTATATAGAAAAAGACAAGAAAAAATGGAAAGGAAATAAATTATAGTACTTTGGTCATTTGGACTGTGTTCTGCTTTGAGCTTTTTATAAAGAGTTGAAGATGCATCAGAACAGGTGGCACTGAATTATAGGTTTGCAGGCTGTATTATTTTAGAAATGCATGAATATCTGGAGTGTGCATGTCTATGAAAGAAGCATGTGTATGTGTAGGCTTCCATGAGTGCTGAACTATCAGATAAGATGAAGAGCGGTTCATCCAGCTGTAAGCCCAATAAGTACATAGGACATAATTTCAACCCTGTTGAAAACACCAGAGGATATTCCAAAACCTTTGGAACATCAGTCATTATTTATATGAGCAAAATCTACATTTTCTAAACAAGCATGACACTTTCTATCAGATTTATTATATATATTTTGGTTTTATTTTAAAACAATTTGTACTCATTCCTCAGAACTGTTTCTCAAATAATTAAGTTCAAAAAATAGAGGCAGGAAAGTACAAAGGTCCATTACCTTGGAATGTTAATTTTTCATACACATGCTTAACTGAGATTAACACAGGAACTGGGGAAAGGGACATTTGGAGAGGTGCTCCACCCACAACCATCAACAATGCACCTTCTTATAGGTTCTATGTACTATTCCAATTTCAGTGCTGGCATATGTTTGTAGCCCTACAAAATGTTATTGAATGTCTTTAATACATGAAATAAAGTAATAATGGAATATATTGTCAAACCTAAATGACAATTCCACATATTTAATAATCATTTAAAGTACATTTATTTTCAAGATAGAAAATTCAGAAACATAATGAGCATCTTCTCAACTGAGATTAATCATCATTATATCCAAGGGCCCTCCAAGATTTTTCATAAGGCACATATAATACTTTCCTTTAAAAATTCTAATCATGTCTCCTTTTTGCAATGAAGGTATTACTTGCCCAACCTAATTCTTAGGGTTATTGTAAGGCTCAGATAAACTACTATATTTAAAGTGTTTAGAAGAAAGTTTATATAAATTATCACTTTGCATTTCATAATTTAGATAATGATTAATGTGGCAGTTAAATGATCTTCCAACTACTACTTGCTAAATATAGCAAGCCTGAATCATCAGAAATGGCCATTTAGCATTTGTTGGTATAGGCCTGCCAGAGCTTAGATGGAAGTCATATGCAGCACACACACTCTTAAAAAGTTCTGGGGCATAAATTTATCAAAATTTTTGGAAAGACTGAAAACAATTTACCTTCCAAACTTGTATTGGAAGGCTTAGTATACATTGCTTAATTGCTTCCATACACTGTCATTAAAACATGTTATTAAAACATGACTTCTGTTTTAATAAAATAATACTGCATCAGTAGCTCCTGTGTATGTTTGATTAATCTCTTTTTACCTCTGAATCCATAATAATTATGTGCTCATTCCTTCTGGATGTTTGATGAGTAGGCTTTAGAGATTCAAATGTTGCTATGGAAAAAGGTGAGTTTTAAAATGAATTTGGATAAACCTATTGCATAAATCAAAACTGGTGTGTTCATTGATATGACAATCATAATAATATTAATTAATCCCTCTTTCTTTTCTTTTTATACTTTTTCATTAATATATCAGGTTATATTGATTAAATTGGTTTAGTTCATCACCAGGCAATGTCTGTGTGGATTGAGGTAATCAATGTGACTGTATTTTTAGATGAATTGAGATGGTCTTTTGGCATCCTTCAGTATGCCATGATTCATACTGGTATTTCTGTATATTTAAAGAGAGGTAGTCAAGAAACTGCCACTGACGGACTAAAATATAACACCATAAATGCAACAGTTCTTGAATTCCTCCAAAAGGATGTCTTCAAATGTAAGTGAAGTACATAAAATTGATGACATTTTCCTTTCTATGTTCTCCAGATGGATGCCAGATCTCAATTTTGTTCATTTCTTTTTTCTTTTTTAAGATTTTATTTCATTCTTTTTAGAAAGAGGGGAAGGGAGAAAGGCAGAGAGGGAGAGAGACATCAATGTATGGTTGCATTTCACCTGTCTCCAGCCACAGACCTGACTGGAGACCTGGTTTGCAACCTGGTTATGTGCCCTGGCTTGGGAATCAAACCTGCGACCTTTGGGTTCACAGGCCGGTGCCTTAACCACTGTGCTACCAGCCAGGGTCAATTTTGTTCATTTCTTCATTCTGTGGTATACTGTCAAGATCTGGTAGGTAATAAGATTCATTAAAAAAGAATATTAAGGTGGCCCAACTTCTATTTAAAATTATAACTGTTACTGAGTACTAGAAATCATCAGTGATTTAGAAGTGAGCTGGGGTTTCAGACCTTCCTGATAATCTACATATAGGAAGAAGGTAGAAATGTCTTTATATTCAATGACCCAGAGCTACTCCTGAAAGGATATTAAAGTGATGTGGTTTAATTCATTACTTATAAATATTTCAAGACATATAAATACACCATGTAAATACTATACCTAGATATAGAATTTGTTATGATAACATGTTGCCTAGTTCTTAGTACACTTCATAGTCCATCCATCCAGTAGAAACACATAAATAACTTATTTAAATACTGTCTCCATTGATCTTTTCTCTCTCCTATCTTCATTTTATTTTTCAGCTCCTAATCAACAGTTCTCATTTCTATCCTAGTTCTGCCCAGACTCAGTTTTGGACAGCCTCTGTCCTAAAACCTATGGAAAGCAGAGGACTGGAATACTAACAATCTTAATGCTGCCAAGTAAATGATACACCTAACCAGTCATGACTGCTCTTATAATGGGACTGTCTTTTCTCTCACCTAGAAAGAGTAAAAATATTGACCTGGTTCTTTCCACATACTTAAATACCAGCCTATCTGTTGCCTCTAAATGTCATCTGATTTAGAATTAGTCTTCCTATGTACACCAGACCAAGCCCAAAGTAAGCCTTGCAGGGATAGGGAAAATCTGAGAATGATCTGGCCATACTTCTATTCCCATTCTTATTGTCTGTCATAATCCTGAGAACCCTGATTTTGAGCTTTGTTTACTCTGTTACTGGTTGCATTTTCTCTACCATGTCCTCTTTATTTTCTTGCATTCAAACCCTACATTATAGGAAAGTTTGATGAGCTATTTTGCTTGTCTTGCCATATAACTTTGTTAGGCCAAAATCATGTTGTCCTGTGCCATTTTTTAAGTTATGCTGTGAAAAGGTTAGACTAGGACATATTAGGTTAAAGTTAACTGGGATATGCAAAAGACTTACTATTTTTTAAAATCTAATTTCTATGAAATGTTCACAGAAGCAAATCTATAGAGATAGAAAGCAGCTTAGTCTCTTCTTGGATCTGGAGACTTAATAAAAACAGGTTACAAAGGAACTTTTGGAGATAATGGAAGTACTTTAAAACCAGACTGCTACAATGGTTGCACAAGTCCATAACTGCACTAAACTGATAACAAAATAGGTAAAAAAGCTTTTTACTTCAAAAGAATGAATTGTTAATGTTGAAATTTGAGGGACAAAAAAATGGATAAATTTTATGGCATGCAAATGATATCTTAATAAAGCTATAAAAATAAATATCCAGCAAAAAATAGGTTATCCTGGGAGGCACAAATAAAACAAGGTTGCCAATTGGTGAAGTTGGTTGATGCATAATGGGGATTTACTTTAGTATTTAATATTTATGTGCTTTTTACACTTTTTTACCTTAGTATTTAATATTTATGAGGAAAGGTAAAATTAGGAGACTATATAATCACAGCAAGACATTGAATATAAATTTTAACACTCATTTCTTAATGTACTTTATATAGATTTGATATTAAGAGTAATTTTCAAGTAATCTTTTATTTCCCCCCTCATTATTTATGGTAGCATATTAGTGTCTGCTTCTAATCAAATTTTGGGGCTTTCCTATTCCTAGTCTTACCAGTTGACCCCCTCCTTCCACCTAGTTCCTCATCATTTCTTTTGTATGCTATTCTTTGGTCTGACTCCAAATAGTACCGATTTTAATTCAAGCTCGTGGCACAAGAGCATGGAAGCTTGCAAAGGATGACTCAGCTTTTAATGCTGTTATTATGCTTATGCTGCCCAAAGACCCCAGGAAAGAATCCAGGATTCATAAGGGGCAAAAATCAGAGCTGTAAGGCCAAACAAACAAACAAACAAACAAATAAAAACTCAAACATATAATGTTTGTTTCAAAACATATACAATTCAAATTTTGCCATCCTGACAAGTAAGCTTTAGTCAAACATAATTGGAAAACTGCTGTATAATGACATATTTAGGCTTATCTACATATATTTTATAAGTAAAAAAGATCATTGAAAGTTTGTATAATGGTTAATAAATAGGTTGAAGTAGGTTAGTAGCTTTAAGTAGCTTTCCACTCACTACCTTTAAACAATAGTTTTTTGCTATTTATCTGTTTTTCTACCTGTTCTTAGGCAGAGTTCTGATCATCACTAGATGCTTCAGAAACTCTTTTTCACCCATTCAAAGAAACTTTGCAGGCTAAAAAAAAATCGGAAAGAAATATTCAAAGTCATGAAAAGCAGGGACTTGTAGTCAAGATTGCTCTACACAGTAAAGATATCATTTAGAACTGAAGGGTAGATAAAGAGCCCTCAGACAAGAAAAAACAAAGGAATTCATCATCACCAAACCATTATGATATGGAATGTTAAAAGGACTTATTTAGGAAAAAGAAGATCAAAACTATGAATAATAAAATGGCAAAATACATATCTTTCAACAATTGGATCTAAAAAACAAACTAAGCAATCAAGAAAGACAGAATCATGGGTATGAAGAGCATTTTTGATAGTTGTAAGATGGGAGGGATATGTGGAGGAATAAGTGAAAAAGTGAGGGGATTAAGTACAAATAGGTGGTTACAGAATAGCCATGGGAATGTAAAGTACAGTATAGGAAATGAAGTAGCTAAGAAATTATACACTTGACCAATGGACATGAACAATGGTGTGGTGATTGCCTGAGGGAATGGGGGTTGCTGGGTTGAAGGGGACAAAAGGGGGGAAATTGAGGGAACTATAACACCATAATCAATAAAATATACCTAAAAAAAAAAAAAAAAAAAATAACAATGAATTCTTAACTGCTATTCTGTTACTATGGCAACTAGGTTCCACTTTTTTTTTTTTTTCCCATTACAACTATATTTTGTACATTCATTGAATTCTATATCTAATGCAAATTTGCCCACCGAATGCCATATTTATTTACACTCTTGTCAGTAGAGTATGAGTTCTTATTTTCTTAACCTCTTTTTTTTTTTTAAAGATTTTATTTCATTATTTCCAGAAAGAGGGGAAGGGAGAGAGGCAGAGAGGGAGAGAGAAATCAATGTATGGTTGCGTTTCACCTCTCTCCAGCCACAGACCTGACTGGAGACCTGGTTTGCAACCTGGTGATGTGCCCTGGCGGGGGAATCGAACCTGCGACCTTTGGGTTCGCAGGCTGGCGCCTTATCCACTGTGCTACCAGCCAGGGCATTTTTCTTAACCTCTTAATGCTAAGAATTATGATGTCTAAGTTTAATAATTATTTAAGACAGTAATTTTTTCTTGCAAAAAACATCAGTTTCTCTTTCAATTACCAGGTGAGGCATTATATGTTTATTTTTGGAAAGTTATACCAGAATTTCTGCTTCTATATTTCCTGGAGCAGCCTATGACAGCAGATGAGAGCCACCCCTGAGAACAATTTGAAACGTCAGTCTAAAGACCAAAACATCATTTCAGGATAGCTAGTAGCTGATAAGATAGTAAGGAGTAAAAGCAGTGCAGGGAGTGGAGAGAATGCCTCTGCCACTTTCACTCTGGGACATTTGCTGACCCTGAGCACTGGTAGCACATGCAGAACCCACCCTTTATGTGCATTCTGTAAAACCAGGACAGCTCTCAACAGAGCTGTGGGGTATCAAGCACATGGCCCATTGTACTCTCAGTAAATGTGATGATTTTGTACCTACATAGGATGAAAAATAAAATACTAAGTAGAAAACTTCTGAAAAACAGCACAACATTTAACCATTTCACAAGACAAAGATCAGAGTTCAAGGCCAGCTGGGGAGGATCTTAGCTAAAAAAAATCCAATGGGCCAAGGATGAACCATAGCTGGACTGAACTCCTACACAAGAATGATACAATGATATTTTTACAAAGACCATTCTGTACTTAAATTTTTATTTTCTTTTATTATTCATTAATTGTTACTTATTTTTAATTTTCTATTGAGGTATACATGAAGAAAAGTTCAAATATTTTTTTTATAGTTTAAATATATTCAAGCCCTGGCTGGTGTGGCTCAGTGGATTGATGCCAGCCTGAGAATCCAAAGGTCCCTGGTTCAATTCCCAGTCAGGGCACATAACCAGGTTGCAAGCCAGGTCTCCAGCCAGATCCATAGCTGGAGGCAGGTGAAAGGCAGCTATTCATTGATGTTTTTCTCCCTTTCTTCCTCCCTCCCTGCCCTTCTTTCTAAAAATAATGAATAAGATCTTTAAATAAATAAACAAGCAAACAAACAAATAAATATATTTAATTTTATTTGTCAGTTATAATTCAATAAAGCTGGGGAAAGAAAAAGAACCAAATATCTACTTTATTACTTAAAACCTCAGTTTTCTCAACAGTAAAACTGGGATTACAAATATACCTTACAGAGTTATGGTGCGGGTCGAATATTTGTGGAAGTGTTTAATAACTTTTCAATCTCTGTAGAATTGGTGGTTCTCTTAGTAGTATTAGACCCCCTAAAGTTTAATGTGTAGCTAATGATTTATAGGCTTAAATGACAAACTGATTTTCAATTCATTTTTACTGCAGTTCTTAAAAAATAATAAATGATTAAGACATTAAGCCAAACAAATGTAAAATTTTAACACAAAAATGTATTCTGATGAGCTATCTCAAAAATACTTATAATTGTGTACATTCAATTCAGCACCTACATAAATACAAACAAAAACTCTGGCCCTTTCATCGTGAATGGTGGAATATAATAAACTAAGCTACCAATGAGAACCTCAACAGATGTGTTTCATCTAATCAATAACAATGTTGGAATGGTAAAACTACTGAATGTCATCAAATTAAAAAGACATTAATTTCATTGTTATGTCCCTGGAGTGATATTGTATAGCATTATTTTAGAAGAAAACTCTTTCCAAAATGATTAATCAAAGCTAGATACAATGCAGAAAAAGCATTGTTGTTCCAGAAAGTAGGTTTAATAAAGAATCAGTTCATGCTAAGGGACTACATTCTAGTTTCCACATCTCTCTGCAATATTTTACATCTGTGCTCAAGAAAAGCCTGGGGTGAAGAAAAGCTATGACTGAATGATTGAACATTTCAGCAGCAAAACCCTTTAACTTAGAATGTTGATGAGATTAGTTAGTTCAAAAGAAAAACTAGGGAAAGTAAACAAAATGTATGGACAGGGTAAGCAAAGTAAATTCAGGCTCCCACAACTCACAAAAACGCACGTTCGTAAGGGGTTAAAATATGTTGACAGTGAGGCCAACTCTGTATACCCGAAGCATTTGATGACGCCAGGAAATGCAATTTTTTGAAAGAAAATTTCTCTTCACAAAATAAGAATTATCTATAAATGGGGCTTTTGTCTAAAAAGACAGAGAGAGCAGGAAGAGGAACACAAGAATCATTTTTACCTAGAAGAAAGCTGCAGTTTTGTACGGTGGTGATCTACTTGGGAGTACAGATCTAATTCTATTATCCACAGTGCTTAATGACTACAGGAATTTTTAGCCATTTTCCAGAGGCCCTGGTATGACAGCATATGCTAAATGGGGCCCCAAAATAAGAATCAATCAAGCTGTCTTTTTATGTGATCACAAGATAATTTTTAAAGCCCCACTATTCCCTTGTTTGGGTGTTATGGTAATTAAGCTCATTATTTTAGTAGATAAAAATGCATGACTATTTCTACCCCTGAATACTTAAAAGAGGAGTAGAAAGTTCTATTTCTCAAGAAGGGCAGACTTGGTTTGCCTAGACCATAGATCAAATTAAGTGGGACAACGGGGCAAATGAGCTGAGATTTAGGACAACAAATTCTGTCAATGGGTTTGACTCCGTTAGACTTGGGGACAAACTACAGCAAAATAATGGAACTTGGCTTCATGTGAGAACAAAATTATGGAAAAAAGAAACCCCCCAAAAAAATTAAAAATAAAAATAAAAAAAGCTCCTTGCCATTATAATCAACTACTAAAGAATTCTTCAAGGGGAAATACATTCAAACGAATAACCTTAACAAAATGACCTCCAGAAAAAGGTGCATATGTATATGCTGACTCTGTTAACAGTCTATCCTCCATCCATTGGATCTCTAAATAAATATTAGACATTTTCTATCCTCAAAAGAATATGTAGGTGGTGTTCATAGTTTTCACTTGTTGTTTTCAATATTATTCCTTTGAATTTTGATTAGAATTAGCAACACACTTAAGCAGGCTAGTAACCCACAGGGCTTCACAAAATGTTTAAATTATTAACTGGACATTAGCCAATTATTAAAGTTTAATGGAAACAAATGCCTAGTAATACTTAGATTTGAATTAAAAATAAAGGTTTAGATTGTCATCATTTTGAATAAAAATGGATAAAATTTAAATAGCAAGTACACTAACCATGGTCCTTCAAGAGCTGATGCCACATAAGAGATTGGTTAGTTAAAATGAATGGAAAGTAAGTCTGTTTTCTGTGTTATTAGCCTTATTTGCACATTAACTACACTGTTTTTTGTTTTTTTTGTTTTTGCTTATATGTTCAATAACATGTGTTACAAAAGAAGCCATGTGCTATAGTGGGAGAATAGTGAATCTGTGATAAATTCTTGCTTTACTTTGGGAAATTATATTACTTATCACTAAAACTCGGAATCTAAGATAATGAACCAGATAATATGGGCAAGGAGAACACCCTGTCAGGGCACAATTGTCAAGAGGAGTCAGAGGGTATAGGAAAGCTCTGTGTGGCCCCTTAACATCCATCTATTGAATTGATGTGGAAGTTTCGTCACAATGAATTGTAAGAGTGCTTTTCTGGCACAAATTAATAAGCTGGGTTTTAATAAAGTTTAAAACTTCTGTTCTTAAAAAGATACCATGAAAAAAATAAAAAGACAAGTAACAACTGTGAGAAAATATTTGCTAGGCATACACCTGATAAAATAATTAATTGTAAGAAGATTATAAAACTCACAAAACTCAACAATAACACAATCACACTTTTTTAATGTGGATAAGAGATCTAAACAGATACTTCACCAAAGATGTAGGGATGGTAAATAAGTGTATGAACAGATGCTCAACATCATTAATTATGAGGAAATGAAAATGGAAACCACTATGATACCATTACAAACCTATTAGGATGACTAAAATTAAAAAGGTTTATAATACCAAGCATTGACAAGATCATGGAAGAACTAAAAATTTCACACACTGTAATATCTTAAACTAAAAATAAATCAACAGATTAATGTACCTGAATAATTTTTTGCCTATTTATTTTTAACCTGAGTCACTTATTTTACACACATATCGTCTTCTTTTTTATAATTAATTTATTATTGTATTACGTTTATCTAATTTTCCCTCCATTGCTCTCCTCTGTCCCACCCTCCCTATCCCCTCTCCCATAGTCAATCCCCACATGTTGTCCATGTCATGGGTCATTTATACTAGTTCCTTGACTAAACTCTTCCTCTTCTTTGCCTCTTTCTCTCCTTCCCCCTTTCCCTTTGCACACAGTCTGTCCTTTGTTTCCATGCCTTTGGCTCTATTTTGCTTATTTGTTTATTTTGTTTATTAGTGTCCTGTATTAGGTGAAATCATATGGTATTTGTCTTTCACTGACTGGCTTATTCTACTATGCATAATACTCTCTAGTTTCATCCATGTTGCTGCAAAAGGTAGTTTCCTTCTTTCTTTCTTTTGCATAGTATTCTATTGTACACACATATCTTTATTATGCATATGTTTGCTTTATTTTATTTCAATCCAATCAGGATGTTTTATTTAACAGGGTAAGTCTGTTCTATTTACATTTATTAAATTAATAGATATTGTCTCTATCATCTTATTTAATGTTACATTTTTATTTTAAACTTTTTTTATTTTTTATGTTTTGTTCACTGTATGGTTTATATTATCTGTTATTTTGTGTGTCTAGCTTTCTTTCAAAACTAATAGTTGTTTTGTAATCTGCTTTTAGTCTTATGGGCTGTTCCATGAAACTTTAATTAGCTTATGGCTTAACTATTTCAGGCTTAAACAGAATTTAGTGTCCTCCTATATTCTATACTGAGGGATAAGAAAAATAGAATTTATGAATTTCTTACAAGCTCCTATCCTCATAACTCTACATTGCAAGTTTGTAACCATAATACATTGTCAATTCTATAATATCAAGAGTCCTATTCTGCTCAATTATAGTCTTTCTAGTTACTTTCCCTTTGTTTTGTATTTTAATAGACTGTATTCACTACCTGTCCTTTACAATGACTTCTCCATTTATACAGTTGTCATTACAATTTCATTATTGACTTTTTCCAAGAATAAGCAATGTATATTATAGTTCCATATTTCTTTTTTATTTGAAAAGAACTGTGTGTCATCCTTTTTCTTTTTTGTAAGCTGAATATTTTCAGAAGAATATGTGGGGTAAATATTGGGAAAATGTCCTTAAAAGTAGGCACAATGGATTCAGTTGCCATAAATCACTTTTCAAATTTTATGTTGCACATATTGCCTTGACTACATATCTTCATTCATAAGGACAAGGAGGCTGTGGGTTGCCAGGAAGATCTTTATTTTCACTGTCTTCTGTAGGTGATCTAGCACTTAGTTATTTTTGTTTACTGAGGTCAGCAGATAACAGAGGTCCTGCAAAGGTGTCAAATCATATCTCTCCTGATCTTGTCCTCCCTCCACTTAATGGAGACTTAGCTCCAAGTCACATACTTGGACTTCCAAGTGTGTCACCAACTTGTGAGAATCCTATAGATTGATTGTCTCATAGGTCATGTTGTTTTTGTTTTCTCTCAGTAGTCAGTCTAATGTCATTTCTCATACTGAGTATTAGAATTGTATCTGTTTTCTAATTTCATTGGAAATTGAATAGTCTCAATGGAGTATTCTTTTTGTAGCTTTTGGTTTCAGAAGGGAAAAATGGTTAATTTGCCATTTTTATCTGGAAGTCTCCAGCTTATTCCTTAGCTAAGTCATATAACAAAAAGATAGTTGCTTGGGAACAATTTAATCACATGCTTAAAACTAGTAACTGAATTTTCTTTGGAGTTAAGCTAAACATTATAATTAATTGAAAATACAACATACCAATTTCAGTTTAGTTTTGATAACCTGAGCCTTTTAACACATGATAAGTGGTGTTTAGCCCAAGAAAACAAAGGCTGCATCTCAGTTCAACTGTCTTCATTTTCAGTTCAGATACTGTTTCAATATCTACTTTATCTTCTTAATGATTCAATTTTCATTCTCTTGCATGTTTCAAAACACTCAGAAATTATTCACTATCAATAAATCAGTGTCCAGTCCAGGAACTAAAAATTATATACCTGTTAGGACCAGTAAGGAATTGTAAATTTGAAGTGGAGGCAGAGGGACAAACTACTATAAATAGGAGCTTGCAAACCATAGGTAAATGAGACAGCTGTGTTCAGCTCCACCTGAGTGCTACCAGGTAGGGAGTGGAACATGTGGGTGCTGGATTTCCATTTTATTTCAGCAAACATGATTCTGACAATTTTATAATGTTGGCTTGAGGCGTGACATCTGCAACACAGCTAAATATGACATCCCTTGTCATACTCACCCCTGCCCCATCGAGAATAACAATTAGCATCCATCCACAGGCCAAAGTGGCTATGGGAGCTGTTGGAACCAGTACCATATGCCATGGGACTTGGGAGGTCTGCCTACTTGTTTGTGGAGACATACAGGGCTTGGTCCTGTCTATGGACACGGCAGTGGCCTATCCACCAGCCCCAACCCCTCTTAGCTGTGCTCAAGTTTGCCCTGGAGAACAGTCCTGTTGACAGTTATCCACAGATAACAGAGCCTTTGTAAAATTCCAGGTCTCCAGCAAAGAAGTTCCATCATGCTATTGGAGAAAAAAAATATCATTTTAGACACATTTAAAAAGGTAAGAGGAACAGTTTGATTTTTACCTGCATAAGCCCTCCCCTAAGATGGCACAGCTTAGTGCCAAGAGAGGTCGTCTCAGCCCACAGTTTCTCCCAGAAGGCAAGAAAGAGCGTATGAGTTGGCCCCTGATTTCCCCAGTTATGCAGAACACTGAAAAAGAGGTCCATTTCTCTATCACCCTATCTAGAGTATGGCGTCATGAGCTGCATGACTGGAGGGCTTCAAGTGTGTCATGGAGTACATTAACGGTACATGCACCCTACTATGTCATAGGCTCGATCAGATGCCTTACCCACAGATCTTCCCAACTTGCCCACTGGCACCCCTCAGTTCCCACACACAGTTCCACCACCCCATGGCCAGTTCTCAGTACATGCTACTGATAGTGGCAAGAGGCAAGAGTGAGCTGTGACAGATGTCTAGTGAGCATATGCAGAAAGCTGGCCCAAAGCTACAGGCTAGGGATTGACAACAAATAAATTTTAGCTCTCCCCGTGGGAAAGCAATACAGAAGCTTTTAACACCAAGTGTGATGCATTTCAGGATCAAGAGAAGCCAGCCATACATGCTTAAGAATTCTGTCACAACAGGGAGCAAGAAGTGTGAAGTAGTTATGTCCATAGAGGGTTTGAGAAAACCTCAGAATCCTGAGCAGGGGTGTTGGAAAGTATTTCTCTCTCAAAGTCAGTTTGTAAAGACTAGTGGATGTGACCACTATGTCAAATGCAAGGCATCAATGCCACATACCAAAGAACATTACAGATCAAGAAAACATGATACCATCAAAGGGTCACAATAATCTTCTCATAACCAATTCCAAAGACATGGAGTTCTGCAATTTACAAAGAATTCAAAATAGTTGTTTTAAGGAAGCTCAATGGGCTACAGAAAAACACAGAATGGCAATTCAATAAATAAGGAAATATGATACACAAGCAAAATGAGACTAAAAAAAAGGATCACAAAAAAGAAACAAAAATTCTGGAGTTGAAGAATGCAATAAACAATGTTTTAAAAGAATGCATTTGAAAGTATCAATAGCAAAATAGGTTAAGCAGAAGAAAGAATCTAAGAAAGGAACTTTGAAGTTAACCAGAAGACATGAATGATAAAAGAATGAAAAATAATAAAGGAAGCCTATATGACTTATAGAATGCCATTTTAATAACCTGTAAGTTATCGAAGGTCTGGAGGGAGACAGAAAATTAATTTAAAGAAATAATGACCCAGAACGTCCCAAAACTCAAAAGAAATTTGGATATCCAAGTTCATAAAGTCATATAACACAAAATAAACTCAACTTAAACAGATTTTTCTCCAAAACACATAATCAACTTTCAAAAATCAAACACAATGAAAGAATATTAAAAGTAGCAAGAGAAAGAAGCTTATAATTTACAAGGGGCCCTCATAAAGCTGTCAATGTATCTCTCGGCGGAAACCTTATAGGCTAGACTAGTGTGGGATGATGTAGTCAAAATGCTGAAAGGAAAACAAAACAGTGTGAACCCAAAATATTTTATCTGGCAAAGCTGTCCCTCAGAAATGAAAAAAGATAAAGACTTTCCCAGACAAAAAAAAAAAAAAAAAGCTGAGGAAGTTCATTACTACTTCAGCAGCCTGACAAGAAATGCTGAAATGAGTTTTTCAGGCTGAAATGAATAGATGTTAATAACATGAAAACAAACATTTTACAATTTACAATGGTAAATAAAAATGTAGTTTATTTCATAGTACTCTAATATTGTAACATGGTGGTATATTACTCACCTAACTCTAGTGTAAAGGTAAAAGTACTAAAAATAACTATGGCTATGATGATTTGTTAATGAATACACCATATACAAAGAGGTATATTGTGATATCAAAACCATAAAAGGGGGAAGGGAAGTGACAGAGTTTATCTATGGGATCAAAGTTAAGTTATTACCAACACAGTATAGATTTTTATATTTATAAGGTTATGTAAACCTCATGGTAACAACCAAGAATAACTATACACCAATAAAAAAGATAAAAAGAAGGGAATCAAAGCATACTGCTTTGGAAGTCATGAACTTACAAAGAAAGACTGCATAAGGGGGGAAAAAGAAGAAACTTCAAAACAGTCAGAAAAACGACATTAGTAAACCTAAATTTAGCAGAAGGGAGAAAATAACAAATATCTGAGCAAAAATAAAATAGAGATGAGGAAAACAACCAAAAAGATAAACAATGTTTTGTTTGGAAAAAAATAAACAAAATTGAAAAGCCTGTAACTAGTCCAAAGAACACAGAAAGAGGACTCAAATAGCATCAAAAATGAAAGAGAAGACATTGCAACTCATAGGACATATACTGCAAAGTCACAGAGGCATATGTGGGAACTCTGTACTATCTGCTCAACTTTTCTATAAATTTAAAACTCTTAAAAATAAAAATGAAACTTTTTATAGTGTTGTTTCAAACTTGCTTCTCCTGTAGTGTGTCTTATTTAAGGAAAATTCTACCCCCTATTCATTTTCACAAGCAGAAAATTAGGCTTTATTCTTGACACATCGCCCCCATCGTTCCCTGTATCCAATGCAGTACCATGTTTCAATACATTTTACTTCCTAAATGTCTTCTCATTTACCTTCTTTTCTCCCTGTCCATATCTAACAACAAGAACATGTGGTCATGCTAAGACAATAGAAAGAGCCTTTGCCACATCCAATTTGCAAGCTCTATCCTCCCTTTTGAATAATTCCTATAGTCTTTTCAAAATGCAAATAATGTCATTCTCTCTACTCAAAATCATTGAATGATGTCTGGTTCTCTGGATAAAAGTAGAGATTACCAACATTAGGCATTTTCTGGTCCCTGCCCAGTATCTCTCAGCTTCACTGCTTACTATGCTTTCTTGATCTTCATTTAGGCATACTGACTTTCTAATAGTCTCATATTCTTCATTCTCTCCTGCTACGGAAACATTGCACATGCTATTGACTCCATATGACTCTTTCTCTGCCATTTCCCTTGTTAAATTTCATGCACCAGTCCTATTCATTTGGGAACCCTACATCTACAGAAATGACAGGATCCTATTTTTTCAATGGTTGACTTTAGTATTACATATTATTTTTATTTTTTCAGATTTGTCTCCATTTCTAGTTTAAATTTGTTTTATGTGTTTATCTGAGTATGTTCTGGTTCCAACTTTAAATTGTAAGCTCCATAAGAGTGTGGGTATTCAACATTTTTCCCTGTTATCTATCTTATTTTCTTGCTATTATCTGACATACAATAAAAACTCAGGACATATTTCTTTGGATGAATAAAATAATTAAAAAGTAAATTAAGTATTGAGTTTTCCAATGTGTTCTAAAAAAATTAGTATTGGGGGAAGAAGGAATTATAGTAGACTTTAAGACAAAGGATCTAGGAACAAGTTTTACTAATAGGAAGAACCCCTTATTTATTATTTTTCTTTAGAAAACAGGGCAGTCATGCTTAGGTAACAGATTTTATTTATTATTTTCAGAGAGCAGGGAAGAGAGAGAGGCAGAGAAGGAGAGAGACATCAATGTATGGTTGCCTTTCACCTGCCTCCAGCTACATGGCTAGAGACCTGGCTTGCAATCTGGTTATGTGCCCTGGCTGGGAATCGAACTAGTGACCTTTGGGTTCCCAGGCTGGCACCTTAACCACTGTGCCACCAGCCAGGGTTAGATCTGTATTTTTTTCTTTCAAGGTGTCTGTTGTTATTCAATTAACTCTCCTATAGCTGTTCAGTATTTTACTTAGTGTGTTGAATGAAAGACCAGAACAGGCAGTGACAATGTGGCTATTGCTGCAAAGTGGAGACAGAATGTTCAAGCTTTTGTCTGTAATCACCCAGAAAAAGAATGGAGAGCCTAGATAGAACTAACAGGAGTGACACATAGTTTGCAAAGGAACAACAAAAAATAATACCCAAATAAAAGTTGTTGCCCCCCCAAAAAAAGCTGAAATATAAAGGAGTGGTTACATTTGGATAACACATAATAAAGTTTTCAACAATTTTTCCTGAAAATAAATACTTCTCTTTTTCTCATTCTCAGCTAATAATCTTTCCTTTTAGCTTACTCAGAAAACAGAAGCACAATTTTGTGGTCTTTGAGTTGCATGAAGCCTTCAATCAATGAGGCCAGTGGGTAACAGAAATTATTGGTGAGGTAGATTTGACATGTGTTAGAATAAAGGCTAAGCAGCCTGACAATGGTCTGTAGAGCTGACCCCCCTTGCTACTGTGGCATTGCCATTTATTTCATAATACAAATCCACATCTGCTTATTTTCTGCTTTGAAAATAAGCAAAAAGCCCTTTTAGCAGCACAGTCTTAAAAAGACATAAACAGGTACATTCTTTTTATTAAATTTACATTTGACATACAATATTATATTTGTCTTGGTGTACAACATAGTAATTAGGTTAATTTGTGAAATGATCATCCCAAAATATCTCATAGCCACCTGACACCATACACAGTTATTACATATTATAAATTACATTTCCTATGCTATAATTCACATCCCCATGACTATTTTTATAACTGCCATATTTACTTAATCCCTTTACCCTTTTCACTCATTTTCCCACTCCCTATCAGACAACCATCAATTTATTCTCTGTATCTATGAGTTTGTTTCTGCTTTATTTGTTAATTAATTTATTAATTTTTAGACTCCACATACAAGTGAAATTATATGATATTTGTTTTTCTTAATACGGCTTATTTCACTTAACATAATACTTTCTACGAAGGACATAAAATGGCCAGTAGACATATGAAAAGATGCTCAACATCACTAATATCAATGAAATGTAAGTCAAAACCACCATGAGCTATCACCTCACACCTGTCAGGATGGCTATCATCAATAAATCCACAAACAATAAGTGTTGGCAAGGACATAGAGAAAAGGAATCACTTATGCACTGTTGGTGGGATTGCAAATTGGTGAAGCGCTTATGAAAAACAGTATGGAGTTTACTCAAAAAGTTAAAAACAGAATTACCACACGAACCCAGCAATTCTACTTTTCAGTATTTATCTGAAAAAATCCAAAACACTCATTTGAAAAGATATGCACCCCTACGTTCATTGCAGCATTTTTTACAATAGCCAAGATATGAAAGCAGCCTAAGTATCCATATATAGATGAGTGGATGAAGAAGTACTACATACATAGTACAATGGGATATCACTTAGCCACACCGTGAATGAAATCTTGCATTTGCAATAGGATGGTAAATTCTTATCAACAAGTTAAACACTGGATTTCAGTGCATCAAGAGCGTTAATGATAAATGTTTAACTTTCACAAAATGATTATCCTCATTTACCATTCACCCTGAAGGCTACATTTTTATCCTTGACCACATTAAGAGGAAAACAAAAACTTCTGCTAAAGACACACACATATCTACTTCAAATTTTATTTTTATATTTAATAGATAAGAGAGATGGCAATTTGGGTGGTGTGGCTCAGTTGGTTGGAGGGTCGTCACATACACTGAAGAGTTGCAGGTTTGATTCCCAATCAGGGCACATATCTAGGTGTGGGTTTGATCCCCGACAGGGCACCCACAAGAAGACAACCAATGGATCTCTTTTTTCCCTTCCTCTCTCTCTAAAAGCAATGAAAAAATGTTCTCAGATGAGGATCTTTTTTTAAAAAGATGACAATTTAACCCATGCAAGTGGCAAAAGTGATCTATGAAATGAGACATTTTATTCCAAACAAATGAAAATGTTATATTCTAAATCAATTTCACACATTTTCTATTCTAAGTTTTATTGTGTTTGTATGAGAAATAAAGTGCTAATTGTTTTTGCTTTGGATCATTCACAGACTTTTTCTAACAGTTAAATGGTATTAGTTTTATAACAATCAAGAAATGCTTCAAATAGGAAATACATCAACTTAAAGCTACTAACAGTTGGATTTATTCCATCATTTTTTTAAAGCTAAAACATCTAGTATTAACATCATTACACATGTCTATATCCAGTGAAGAAAAAAGGATGCTGAAAGTGTTTTACTTTTTGAAGGAACTAAATTAAAAAAGGGTACATGACTGTCAGGAATTCAATGCAAGTGCATACACATGCATTATAAAAATAAAATAAGAGTAAGGAGTTTTCTAGTAAGTATTGATTGTTGAGCTCCTTTCACAAATAACTTAAAAACTAGTCTACAAGTAACATAGCAAGTAATTAAGGACTAATGTACATATGCCACAATGGCTGATAGGAAAACAGCAAGAATCTTATTGAAAAGAATAAACCAGGCAATTGAACCAACTAAGAATGGGGTTTACTGGTATGGAAAGACCTACTGAATTATTTTCTACTTCTACTAAATAATTCTTGACAAAGCATTGGCTATATAATAAACAACGGTCCTGGCTATTTAGTTGAATAGATAACATGTATAACAATTTATTTTTTGCCTATTATTTAACCACTTGACTTCACTGTTTTAGTCATGAAAAGAGCCCATAGCTTAAAGCACAGTTTTTGAGAGAATTCCTAATTCTTGGGATGACTTGTCTATAATAGATAAAACAAAAGTATTTGTTTTAAAATGCAGCTTCAGGCCCTGGCTGGTGTGGCTCAGTGGATAAGGCACCAGCCTGCGAACCCAAAGGTCACTGGTTCGATTCCCCAGTCAGGGCACATAACCAGGTTGCAAGCCAGGTCTCCAGCCAGCTCTGTAGCTGGAGGCAGGTGAAAGGCAACCAACCATACACTGATGTCTCTCTTCCTCTCTGCCTCTCTCCCTCCCCTGTCTATAAAAGTAATAAATAAAATCTTTACAAATAAATAAATAAAATGCAGCTTTATTAGCCTTGGGTCTTTTTTTAAATTACTACTAAATCAGTACTGAGAAACAGTATTATGTGATAGAAGACAGATTATACAGCAGGCAAAATTAAGTTTGGTGAAGAATAACAAAAATACAGTAAAGAATTTTTAATAAGTTGTTCTGAATGAAATAGCCTTTAAACTATTCAACATTATATGTATTGTATACACATTTAAAATATTAAATATTATCTTAAAAACTAAATCAGAAATGAAATATGGTTTATAGAAAAAACTTGGATAGTTCAGATGGTCTAGGTCATTCTGCAATAACATGAATTTGCAAATCTCAGAGGCATAAATAATTCCATCCAGACAAATTGAAATGCATTTTCTGAAAAACAGAATTCCTATATACTAAAAATGTTTCTTGAAATTATTTGTTTTTCTCTGTTGTATCTGCTATGAGAGAAGGGGATGATTATGCACGTAGAGCTTTTCAAACAGTTTGATTGTGACATTAGGAACTAAATGGTATAAGTGACTATTTAACCCTCTCAGATACTGCTGGTTGGATAGTAAATCAGTAAAAATCATTTTTAAAAATTTAAAACTTAGCAGTATCAATAGGCTTCAGATTTACCTTATCTGAACTAGTTTTTTCACTGGAAGGATCTATGTAAAAGAAATAACCTCAGGTAAAATCATGGTTTTGAAGATGGCTTAAAAACTTGAGAAAATCCTCAGTATGTACTGCTATATTTAAAAAAAGAAATAAAGTGTGTGCAAATATAAATATGTATGCTTGTGTATATGTATCATACATGTTATTGTGATATAAATTTGGTACATATACACATATTCTGTAGACACACACTCATATGCAGAAAAAAAGAACTTGAAAATACATCAAATTATAATTAGTACTTACTCCTGTCACAGGAGGCTAGGAGCATAAAAGACATATCTCACCTACTAACACAGCAGCCCTGGCCTGGTTTGATAATATTGCCAAGTGTTTCAATATCACAAGGAACACTATGTTAGCAGCAGAAAAGTCCTTGGAATTCCCTGTCCT
Organism: Noctilio leporinus; assembly: GCA_004026585.1. NCBI lineage: Eukaryota > Metazoa > Chordata > Mammalia > Chiroptera > Noctilionidae > Noctilio > Noctilio leporinus. The sequence goes on from PVIW01005352.1 coordinate 27,702, forward strand.
TTCTACTCTCAGGGGAAGAAAGCCTTTGAAGCTGTGTTTACATCCCAAGGCTCAGGAGCTCAAAAGGCAGGAAAGGGCCCACAGTGCCTAAAGGAAGAAGCCCATTAACACCTTTGGGTATCCATGCCCCATTCCTGGAAAGCTGGCACCACCTTTACCTGTCAATCAATACAGAACTTCTTCACCCCCATTCTGCTGACTATGTAAATCCTCAGAACATAGGACTTGCTCCCTTAGCATCCTTGGTGTCCTTGGCCCTCTGGCCCCCTGGCCCCAGCCTCTGGCCACACTAGGGTGAGCTTGCCACTCAGGCCTTTGGCCACCCTTATTTTCTTCTCCCATTCATTAATACATTTTGTGTGCAAGCTAATAGGCTTGCTGATCCATAATTCTTTACTGCATTGACGAGAAGAACGAGGGTTTCTCAGATAACACAACTGTATTTTTTAGAGTCATGCTAACTTTTGGCATTTTAAGATACTTTTGATACTGCAACTTTTCTATAAAGTGCAATTATTTCTTTTATAACTAAAAAATTGATCCCTAGTTAAATTAGTGTCATTTTCTTCACTACCTATCCCTTTGAATCCATTATCTTTAATAGGTATTTATATGTTATGTTAGTACTAAAGATGCAAATCAAATATTTGCCTTTGTATTATCTGCCCAGGATCCAGGGGAAATTTTTTAATTTTACTTCACAATATTTTCTATTAAGAAAATGTGTCATCACACCTATCAGAACCAATAAAAAGATAAATTGACCAAATTTTTAGTTTGTTTTTTATTGGTGGAGGGACCAGTTAAGAACAATTGAGTCTTGGACAGCTTGACTTAAGTCTTATTCCCCTCATATGTAGATATTCCAAGTTTTGAGCTTTAGCATTAGTCTGTAAAAAGTCCTATTCCCATTTTAATACTTCCCATGACTTCATGACTTTTTCCTTCTTTTCCCAACAGAAAGCTATTTCCTAATAGAATTGGTTATGAAATGCTCCTTTTCTTTTGACAGATTTTAATCACCTAGTATTAAAAGTTGCTGTTACATAATTAGAAAATAAATTGGTGGTTCTATTTTAGTCAGTGAGAAAACAGAAAAGAAAAAGTAGCATTCAGCCCTTTTAATATTAATTACCACAAGGATGTTATTTTCTAATTAATAACCATATTCAGTTAAGTCTGTAAAAGCTGAAATTGCCACATATATTTTCAATAAGAATGTTGTTACATAACAATGTAGTAACTGTGCATTAATTTCAATTAGGACTACTCTTCTATAATATGTTATCTTTTATTCAAAGAACCTTGAAATCAGTTGCAATTAAGTGAACAAAGGATCACCCTTTTGCCATTTTGGCTTCTTTAAAAAAAATGCGTTACAGCAAATAATGCTTTTTAGTGCTCACACAATAAAGCCGAATAGGAAAAAAATGGAATGTCTGTTACTTCATACTGAAGATGGCCATAAATCCACAAAATAATAATTCTATTTTGTCCAGCATCAAGTGCAGTTTGAGAATAATAACATAACTGCATAATCAAGATACAAAACGATTAGTATGCTGCTTCTCTGAAAGCATCATGGCTTAATTTTGTTCCTTTTCCTTTTCCTTTTAAAGAAAGTATGCAATCATCAGCAGTTTCTTTAATATGCAAACAGTTTGGGGATCTGCCGCCTGAACTTTTGAGTCTGTCTCCCTACCTCCTTCAGCTTGTCTTTGCCTGCATTTCTGATACCATTTCCTTTTGCACCAAATTGCCCAGTCATCTCATACTTTTCTTTCACCCCTTTACAAAACCTGTTCTTTGAACATGAGAATAGAAATTTCTGCAATATAGATTTATAATGGTAGCCAGTGATAGGAATTACAAAAGTTAGAAAATCAAATGCTCATAAAGGCCAAAGCAGATATGTTTTGAAAGAGTGAGGTGGAAATGTTAGGGGGAACATTTTGTAAGAATATGGTTGTCTAACCACGTGCTCTACATCTGAAATTAATGCTAAATAGTGCTGCATGTACATTGTAATTGAAAAAAATTCATTAAAAAAAAAAGTGAAGTGGCCGAGAGAGGTCAATATGACAAAGGAGTCATGGCCAAGGAGGTAAATAAATGAGGAGTGATGTACAGATTTGATAAAATAGTATAGTATAGTTAGTTGAAAGCTAGCTATTTCAAAACTAAGGAATGTTTAATACCATCCATTAAAAGTTAGAAAATAAAAAGTCAGAAAATGGATAAAAATTGAGTAACAAGGCCTAGAAGAAGCGTGATTAAGCAGTGTTATGGTGTAAGAAATCTACTTTAAAATACTTCGCTGTGGAGACTGTAATTAAAATGTGAGTTAGTTTTAATTTCCACCTTAGGGACCACAGTTGCCCTAATCAGGAATTCACACTCTGGGGGTGCTCTGCTATCTTTTAATCTAAAAGGCCATACATACCACCAAAGGGAGTTCCCACAGATGCTCCAGCTATCTTCATCTTCCACCAACACCTGAAGCTACACTAATGAACATAATAAAAGTTAGAATGCTAACCCATTGGTGAAATTTGAGGTTTGTCACCTAAGTAAGCATAGAGGATTTTGGAAAGGAGCTTTCGTTGACAAAGTTGTACTTTTATTTAAACAAATTGTGTACTCACTGTTCATTGGCAGGATCTGACTTCAGTAAGTGGTTAGCAAGACATTTATTACCCAAGCACTGTACATTTGACTCAGAGGCACTTGTGAAAAATAATAAAAATTGAGCAACTTCGAAATGGACTAGGAGGTGCCATCCCACAGGGACTGCCTTGCATGTCGTCTTCCTCCTCAAATCTTTGGAACGTTTAAACAGGACAACACCTCGGGACTGAGCCAAAGCAACCTTGTATTCCAAACAACTGTTTGCCAAGCTAACAGGAAAACAAACATTCTGACTACCAGACTAAAATTCAAGCGATTGTTGAGAACTACCACCACCAAATACAGCTGAAGAATAACTTACCTTACTTGTACCTATAAAAATTCCTTTCTTCTATTCGTGTAACTATTCCTTTCTGTCTCATAAAATCCTCTTGCCCCCTATCCCTAATCAGAACACTACTTGAATTTCTGCTTGAATCAGTGCTTTCTGAATAACTATTCTTTGGATTTCAGATAAATGATTTTTGCCTCTTACTTTGGCCCTTTATTTTTAAGGTAACTAACTTTAAAAGCAAGTCTTTCCAAGAATCCAAAAATGATGGAGAACTTGGTCCTCATTCAGATCATTACAAGGTGCTCGATGATTGTTTTTTTTTTTTTTTTCCTGACTTGCTAACAAACCTGAGAATATCAGAGAGAAGAAGGAAAAGGAAGGAGGAAGAGGAGGAAGAAAGAGAAGGGGGTTAGATCTTTATAGTTATATATCTCCTAACTGAATTGGGCTGGGCCACAAAAGCTTCCTTGCAAAATTAAGAGCACAATAGACATGAATTTAGGTTCCTCTGTTGACATGGTAGAACTGTCAACATAGACAAAAGGCTCAATACACTTCGCACACATTTCATAACAAGTGACGGTTTTGGAGGCCCCGGACAAGTTGACGCTCTTACTTGCCCACAGAAACTGGAAGATAGGGTTAGGGGAGTGATATTCCTCAATGGCAACATTTCAGAGATGGCTCCCAGGTCTTGGAAAAACATTCCTGGATCTTAAAGTTAGCAAGAGGTTTATTCATCTTTTAGAAAGATTTGTGTACATTTAAAAGAGCCAGAGAAAGAACTTCACTTACAAGTATTCTGAAGTACATGCTCTCAGAAAAAGGAGGGGAGAGAAGCCCCTTATTTTCAACAGGGGGAATTAAGCCTCTTATTTTTATTTGTATTTGCCCTTACACATTGCAATTATTCTCAAGCACACTAAAATTTGGGAACTATTTATCTAAGCCATTGTTTAAATACTTTGTTTTGGTTCTAGGAATACATTTTGTGTTTATGGGAATAAGCTCTGTGATTTTGTAGTTATTTGCAACAACCAGACAATAACTTCTTAAAAGATCATTTTAAAAAACGAAAACAGGTAAAACCAAGACTCTCATACAGATACAAAAGTGCACACATATTAATCATCTTATTCTAATCCTTAATCATAAGGGAACCAGAGAGATGTTATAATTAGTTCAAAAGAAAGTCCAAAGACAACCATTTTGATAAATCAGGAATATATAAAAAGTATTTTTTCCCCAGGAAAAGAAGACAATTAAACGTCTTTAAAAAAAAAAAAAAACCTTGGTGTCACTAATAAAAAATAAAAGCTCTATGGGGTACAGATTTGCATGTCTATAGACAGGAATTAATTATCTAAGAATTGTCTGTCATTCTTTCTGACTGCTATAACAAATATCCCACAAACTGGGTAGCTTATAAGCAGCAGGGTTTTTTTTTTTTTTTTTTCCAGTTTCAGAGTCTAAGAAGGCCACATCAAGGCACTCGCTACCTAGACTACCATCTTCTTTGTGACTTCACCTGGTGGAAGGGGTACGAGCACTTTCTTAGGCTGATTATGTAAGAGCACACCTCCTACTACTTTGGGGGTTAGGTTTCAGCATATGAATTTGAGTAAGGGGACACAAACGTTTGAAGCATAGCAGTTACCTGTAATGTGCAGACTTGCAAAATAGCTCAAAGACAATGAAAGACAAGATTTAGATAATCGGGAGAGGTGTTCTCCTGTGATACATAATTGAAATATAACTTTTCTCATAGAGGATGAGTGATTTAATTTGAAATTTGTAATTAATTCCAGGCATGATATTTAAATTTGTAAGGTATTAGATAGATAATTTGATTTTTGGTATGCAGTAGTTGAGTACTTATGACAAGCTGATTTATTTCATTTATGAGTTTGATTAATCAGTTTCACCAGAATTGTTCTGAGGGCTTTAATAATCCTTCAGTTCTACACACAGTTTGCAAGTTTTAGAGCTGAACTTAGAATCAAATCCCCTTTTCTACATCACTATTCTGGCTCACCAGATTATACATAAGAACTGGGCTGGAACTCTGCTTTTCTTAGCTTTTAAAGTAATCTAGAAGATGAACACAAATTAGATATAAAGCTTTTAGTATTCCAGACATGCAGAATAGTGTTTCTAAGTCTTTTTTCTCTTACAATGAATACCACTTGTACTATTATGTATATAAAATCATCATATTTATATATTTTAATTTAATATTAAAGTATAACTCATTAAAAATTTACCTTTATCTTAAGCAGCTGTGTCTTTGAAATCATATTTAATATATTTATATTTCTCTAAAATTATTTTTAGCCCTGGCTGGTGGCACAATGGATGGGGCACCAACCCAAAGGTTGCTGGTTTGATTCCCAGCCAGGACACATAACCAGGTTGTAAGCCAGGTCTCCAGCCAGGTCCGTAGCTGGAGGAAGGGGAAAGGCAACCACATATTGATGTCTCTCTCCCTCTTTGCCTCTGTCCCTTCCCCTCTTTCTGAAAATAATAAATAAAATCTTTAAAATAAAAGATATTCGCAATTTCATACAAGGATTAAAACTCTAAAATAAAACTTTAAAAATAAAATAAAATAAAAATTTTTAAATGTGTAAATATTGTAAGTATAAATGATTGTTAATGGACTGCCCATAATCATCTTATATAGCACCCCATGTATACATCACACATTCTGAAAAGGACTGAGCTAGAAGAGGGAAGGTTCTTCTCTGTAGGTCAAAATACATTCAAAAGAGCAGAGATATTTCAATGTTGTCAGGTTCAGGATCATTACTCTTTAGTTCTATTTTAAATTGAGAATAGAATTTGAAAAGGTTATATTTCTAATGACCTCTGAAACTGAACAATCAACATGTAAAAACATTATCAAAATGGATTAATGTATTTGAATGCACTTTACAAGTTGCAAAGTATTTTTTTAAAAATTAGAGCACTGAAAAACTTGCTGGTGCCACATCTCTGCACCTCTATGCCTCTCCATGCATCTCTGCATCCCTGCCCCTCCTACTCATCAGGAGGAATGTGACTTCTTAAATTCCTTGGTTGTCAGACTTTCATATAGCTCAATTTTCTGATGATTCTGGGTGTTATTTGTTTTGTAGCCTAGTTTTTGCAGTGGTTGTGTGAGGAGGCGAATTGTGTTATACCTACACCTCCATCTTGCCCAGAAGTCTGAATATATAATTTTAAAACTTTAGATAAAGTGGGGAGATAACAAGCCTTAAAATTATTTTATTTAATGCATGCTTTGAGTTCATGTCTTTTGTCTTAACTTGAATTTAAACTTGCTTAATATTTATGAATATAGTCCATTAAAACGTTCACCTCAGTTCTCAAATGCATCATTGTTGGACTGTCCCTCACTTCTTCATTTGTGATGAGGTTGTCAATCACAAAGCCTGTGTGTTAGTGATATCTCATTACCTCATTGTAGTCATAGGATTACAGAATTACTCTTCCACATCCATAGAGCATGTCTGGAAAATTCATTCAGAGTTCAGGTTGGACATTTTTCATAAGAAAAAATAGGGAGAAGACATTTAAATGTTCCCCTTTTATAGTCTCTAGTAGTTGAGATTCTTTGCTTAAGCAATTTGCTTTACATAAAATCCTAAAAGTTTAAAGTTTAGGGGTTTATTGTTTTAAGTTTCAGGAATCAGCCCTGGCTGGTGGCTCAGTGGATTGGAGCCAGCCTGTGAACCCAAAGGTGGCTGGTTCGATTCCCCAGTCAGGGCACATAGCCAGGTTGCAAGCGAGATCTTCAGCCAGGTCCTTAGCTGAAGGCAGGTGAAAGACAACTATACGTTGATGCTTCTCTCCCTTTCTTCCTCCCTCCCTGCCTTTCTCTCTGAACATAAAAAATAAAATAAAATTTTTTTAAAAGAATCAAATATTATGCCAACTAGCTAAAATTGAAAATGTTAATGTATGAAATATTGTCCCAACAGAAACCTTGAGACAATGAAGTAAGTTAAAGCTGCCTCCATTCATTCACTGGAGGGGCCTTGAACTGATAAGAGCAAAGCAGGCTAATACTGCAATAGCGAGAGAGGGAACATTTTCTTTTCGAAAGTAGTCCTAAAGTGGTATTGTAACTAAATAAAGTTTATTTTCAAAAGAAATAACTCTAAATGTTTGAAAACTTAAGCATTTATTTTCAAATTCAATTTTACCTTACAACCAAAACTTTTAGATTCTTTTACTCTCCAGATTGAAATGCCAGGCTTTTTTTGCTTCTATCCCTTTTTAGAAGCCTTACTCTGATTTATAAACTTTTTTTCCTGTGGTGCTTCCTGTTATTGATTCTTCATTCTATTGTTTACTTAGAATTAAGCTTCCAGAAAATGCTCAATCTCCAGAGATAGTACAATTTGACAGTTCACTGTTTTTTTTAGTAAAGTGGACTCCATGTTGTTTCATTTAGGTGTGTATGACTGTCCCCCCAATTTCATAGATATTATATAACCAAGTAAATGATTCAATATTAAAAACAAAGCTCCTAATAAAATCCCCTTAATTTCTACCGTCAATTTGTTTTTTGTATATGAAGAACTACTATAGTTTTATATTTTATTTTATTTTAAAGAAACTATTTATTATTTTTAGAGAGAGGGGTAGGGAGAGAGGCAGAAAGGGAGAGATGTATGAGAAAGGGAGAGAAAGGGAGAGAGGGAAAGGCAATGTATGGTTGCCTTTCACCTGCCTTCCGCTACAGAGCTGGCTGGAGACCTGGCTGGAGGCCTGGCTTGCAACCTGGTTATGTGCCCTGGCTGGGGAATCAAACCAGCGACCTTTGGGTTGGCTGGCCAGTGCATTATCCACTGTGACACCAGCCAGAGCTTAGTTTTATATTTTAAAAAATAGCAAAAGATAACAAGGAAACCTTTTAAATTAGTCCAAGAATAAATTTGTTATTGTCTAGAGAGTCATTGTATGTAATGATCCATTGATATCTCACCCAACATATTTTACTAATTTTTGCTATATGATTATTTTGGGCAATTAAAAATGAGGCAAAACAATTTTTAAAGATTTTATTTATTATTTTCAGAGAGAGGGGAAGGGAGAAAGGAAGAAGGGGAGAGAAACATCAATGTATAGTTGCCTTTCACCTGCTTTCAGCTAAGGACCAGGCTGGAGACCTAGCTTGCAATCTGGTTATGTGCCCTGGTGGGAATCAAACCAGCAACCTTTGGGTTCGCAGGCTGGTATCTATCCACTGAGTCACTAGCCAGGGCTTGAAGCAAAATTGAAAGTATAATTAGTGCTTATAATTTCCCAAATCATTAAAAATAATTTCTTAGATTCATTTACTTGCATTATATTATTTCCATTTTCATGTTTTTCCATATTAAATTTAAATGGGAGCAGTGTAAATTCAATAAAGTGCTCAGTGTAGTATACACCTATGGGAGCAGTGTAAATTCAATAAAGTGCTCAGTGTAGTATACACCTATGAGTAATAGAGGGGTCTCATATTACTTTGAATCAGAGTGTGTCTATTCATTATTTTTATCAGATGCCCAAGGTTAGAATAAATTCTTTCTGTGAAAATAATATTAACATTACAGTTACTTAAAAATAAATAAAAACAGTCATAGTTTTAACAAAGAACAGAACTAAATGGAATGGTTTTCTGTTACTTCTGCAATGATTTAACCTATAAATATGGAATCCACGGTTTCTGAACAAAATATCAGAGCATGTATTTACTTTAAGTTATGGATAGATTATTATTAGAAGCTACAATTTTTAAGTGACTATGGTGTGCCTGACATTGAATGAAGCTGTTTTCCAAAGTTATCCCCTTTTTACTTTATTTTTATTGTTTACACTATTACAGATATTCCCATTTCCCCCCAAAGTTATCCCTTTTAATAGTTGTTTTAACATTATCCCGTGTTAGTACTCCTCTTTTATGATTTGCTGAAAAATCTCACAACCAGAGACCAAAGTAGGTTTATTTGACTGAAATCCATCTGAGCCCACTACCTGTGCACTTTCCAGATGCTATATTTTTCTTCTTCACACTACATTAGAAGGAAGATTTTATTTGGGCTATTATAATTCCCAGAATGTTTCTCTTTTTCAGATGGTATATAAGCCCCAATATCTTTTATTTTTTTAATTAGTATTATTTAAACTGAAAATTAACCCAAAACCGTTCACCCATTTCTTCCCTCTAATTCCCTCTAACCCTCATCTCTGGAGACCGCTAATTTATCCACTGTATCTATGAGCTTAGTTTTTTTGTTTGACTGTTTTTATACATTCTATGTTTGAGTAAAATCATGTGGTATTGTTTAACACTGTCAGACTCTTTTCACTTCACATAATATCCTCGAGGTCCATCTATGTTTCACAGATGGCAACATTTCATTAGTTTTTATGGCTAAATGATAATCCATTGTGTGTATGTAAATATGTAATATATATATATGAAGAATTTCCCTGTCCATTAATTCATCAATGGACTCAGGTTATTAGCATTTCTGGCTTTGTAAATAATGCTGTAATAAACACAGCAGTGCCTATATCTTTAAGACATATGCCTTTCCTTTCTTTGGATAAATATTAAGAAGCAAAATTCCTAGATCATGTGATAATTCTGTTTTTAATATTTTGAGGAACCCCATATTGTTTTCATAGTGGCTTTACAATTCATACTCCTGACAATGGTGCACAGAGGTTCCCTTTTCTTCAAAACCTCAACAATACTTCTTATTTCTAGTTTCTTAAATAATAGCTATTCTAACACGTGTGAGGTAATATCTCAGTGAGGTTGATTTGCATTTCCTATATTATTATAATATTGAGCATCTTTTTATGGACTTGTTGGTTACATGTACATTTCCCTTGGAAAATGTCTATTCAGATCTGCCTATTTTTTCATTGAATTTTTTTTTTTTTTTTTTTGCTGTTGAGTTGTATGAGTTCTTTATGTATCTTTATGTATCTTATCAGATATGTAATTTGCAAATATTTTATCTCACTCAATAGGTTCCTTTTGATTTTGTTGATGGTCTCCTTTGCTGTGCAGCTTTGTAGTCTGGTGTAGACCCACTGTTTATTTTTGCTTTTTTGTTTTTGCTTTTGGTTTCAGGCTCAACAAATCATTGACAAGACCTATATCAAGGAGCATACTGCCTGTTTTCTTCTAAAAGATTTACAGTTTTATATTCAAATCTTTAATCCATTTTAAGTTGTTTTTGCTTGGGTATAAGATAATGGTCTAGTTTCATTCTTTGGCTTGTGGTTGTCCAATTTTTTCAACACCATTTAATGAAAAGAGTATCCTTTCACCATGGTATACTCTTAACGCTTCTGTTGTAAATTGACCATATATATGTGAGTTTATTTCTGAACTCTCTAGTCTGTTCCACTGATCTATGTGTCTGCTTTTATGCTAATACCTTATTGTTGTAATTACTATTGCTTCCTAATGTAGCTTGAAATCAGGGAGCATGACACCTCCAGTTTTCATCTTTCTCAACATAGCTTTGACTTTTCTGTTCAGTCTTTTCTGGTTCCATACAAATTTTAGGATATTTTGTTTTATTTATGTGAAAAATTCATTGGTATTTTGATAAGAATTGCATTTAATTTATATTAATCTGTAGAGTGCTTTGGAAAGTAAGAACACTTAAACAATATTAATTCCTCCAATTCATGATCATGCAATATCTTTTCATTTATTTGTGTTTTTTATTTTTCAACTTCTTTCATCAGTGTCTTGTAGTTTTAAATATATAGGTTTTTCCCTTTCTTGGTTAAATTTATTCTTAAGTATTTTATTTTTAATGCAATTATAAATGGAATTGTTTTATCATTTTTCTTACTAATATAAAAATGAAGCAATTTGGGGGTATTAATTTTTATCCTGCTGCTATACTGAATTGGTTCTAGTGATTTTTGGTAGACCTAGTATGTTTCAACTCTGCATGTAGATTTTAGTTTACATTTAAATCAGAATTGCCTCAGATAACACCATTGTCACTGTAAAAGAAATTATCCAATTAATAATTAAAGTCCATATATACTGAACCAGTTTGAACCAGTCTGAGCTGGTGTGATCTGATCTGAACCAGTCAGAGCCACTCTGAACCAGTCAGAGCTGGTCTGAACTGGTTTGAATCAGTCTCAGCCAGTCTAATTTGGTCTCAGCTGGTTTAAACTAGTCTCAGCTGGTCTGAACTGATCCGAACTAATCTGAACTGGTTGGAACTGGTCTGAACCAGTCTGAACCTCTTGCAGCTGGTCTTATCTGGTCTCAGCCAGTCTGAACAGTTCTGAACCTGTTTGAGCCAGTCGGAATGATGTCAGCTGATCTTGTGCAGTCTGAACCAGTCTAAACTGGTATGAACCAGTCTCAGCCAGTATGTCCAGTCCAATCCAGTCTTATCCAATCTGATCTGATCTGAACTGATCTCAGCTGATCTGACCCATCTGAACAGTTCTGAACCTGTTTGAGCCAGTCAGAAACAGTGTCAGCCAATCTAATGTGGCTGAACAGGTGTAAATCTGTCTACACTGGTACGAACAGATCCCAAGCCTGTATCATCTGATCTGAACTGGTCTCAGCCAGTCTCAACTGGTCTCTACCAGTCAGAGCTAATCAGAATTGGACAGTTTGTCGGAACTAGTCAAAACTGGTTGGAGCTGGTGTCAGCCAGTCTAATCCTGTCTGAACTGGTCTCAACTGATCTCACCCAGTCTAATCCCATCTGATCAAGTCTAATCTGGTATAACTTGGTTTCAGCTTGTCTGAACCAGTTTGAACCAGTCTGATCTGGTCTGATCCAGTCTGAGTGGTTTTGTACCACTTTAAGCCAGTACGAACTGGTCTCCGTTGGTTTCACCTAGTCTAATCCTGTCTGAACCTGTCTCAGCCAGTGTAAACTGGTCTGAACCAGTCTTAGCCTATCCAATTTGATCCAGTCTGATCTGGTTTTATCTGGTCTGGTCTGACCTGAACCGATCTGATCCGGTGTCAGCCAGTCTGAACTGGTCTCAGCTGTTCTCTGCTGATCAGAGACAATCAGAACTGCTAAGAACACATCGGAACTGATCAAAACCAGTCAGAGTTGGACTCAGCTGGTCTTAGCCAATCTGATCTGGTCTGAAGCAGTCTTATCTGGTCTGAAACAGTCTTAGCCAGTCTGAGTTGATCTGAACCTGTCTCAGCCCATCTGAACCAATCCGAACTGGTCTGAACTGATCTCAGGTGGTCTGATCCAGTCAGATCTGGTCTGAAATTGGTCTCAGCCATCCTAGTCAGGTCTCAGCTGGGTCTGAACTAATTTCAGCTAGTCTGAACAAGTCTGAATCGTTCTCAGCCAGTCTAAACAGTTCTGAACCTGTTTGAGCCAGTCTGAACCAATCTCTCAGCTGGTCTGAATCAGTTTGAACCAGTCTGAACCAGTCTCAAGCCTGTCTCATCTGGTCTGAATTGGTCTCAGCTGATCTCTGCTAGTTAGAGGCAATCAGAACCCCTCAGAGACTATGGGAACTGGTCAAAACCGGTTAAGCCAGCCTCAACCAGTCTAATTCTGTCTGAATCGGTCTCAGCTGGTCCAATCCAGTCTAATCCTATCTGAACTGCTCTCAGCCAGTATGATCTGGTCAGATCTGGTCTGATCCAGTCTGAATAGTCCTGTATCAATTTGAGCCAGTCAGAATGGGTTTCAGCCAGTCTGATTCAGTTTGAACTGGTCCCATCCAGTTTCATCCTGACTCAGTCTTATTCAGTCTCAGTCTGTATAAACTGGTTTGAATCAGTTTGAATCAGTTTCAGCCAGTCTGATTCAGTCTGAACTGGTATGAAGAGGTTTCACCTGGTCTCAGCCAATCTAATCCTGTCTGAACTGGTCTTACCTGGTCTAATCCTCCCTGAACTGGTCTCAGGTGGTCTGATCTGGTCTGCTCTGATCCAATCCAATCTGACATGAACTGTTCTGATTCTGTCTCAGCTGGTTGTAGGCTCTGCATGTACATAGACTTTAGAACATTTAAATCAGAATTGTCCCAAATAACATTATTGTAAAAGAAATTTCCAACTAATAATTAAAGACCATATACCCTGAGTATTCTCTGTGTTTTAGACACATTTTTCTCCCCTTTTCAACAAACATTTGAGATAGATATCATTGTTCCAGGTTTACAGGTGACCAGCTAAGATAGAGACATTACTTAATTTAAATAAGGCAACCAAATTCCTCAATGGCTCAGTGGAATTGGAATCCAAGCCTTCTTAATGCTGAAGCCTACTTGACTAGTACAATATCATTTTCCCTTGCTGCAATGAACACATTTTCCTACCAAAAATTCTACCTTACTACAACTCTAATAAAGCTAATGGAGTGACCTCAGTGAAGTAGAAATTAATTATTGATCTAGAACAGATTGAGATTATCACATTTCCATACCTTGATTAGCTTGTTACTTTTTATATTATTTTACCCTTAATCTTATATTTTCAATTGTTTTATTTAAAAGGCTCTGTGATGCTACTTGTCATAAGCCTTGGAAATCCTTTTTTTCTTATATATGTAAAAATTGTTCTTTAATTGAAATATACATTAAGATTATTTAGAGGGGAGCAAAAAGGGGATGGATGTAATAATACAACAACAATAAAATTAAATTAAAAAAAAGATTATTTACAAATCAACAGTGTTAGTTTCTTTAGTAAATGTAATTATGTGGCTTAAAGTAAAATAAATTAGTAGTAAATTTATTGTTATTGCCATAAATGTTTTGATTTTATCATTAATATTTATTAAGCTATGATTTCTCAGGGTATGGGCAATATATACTATAATTTAGGTCTTCTCTTTATGGCAAACTTTATCATTTTTCTAATCCTTTATTGCTATAAGTTAGTCCTATTTTCTAGTAAATCCAATTCAGTCACAAACAACCAGAGATTTAAACATTCATTAGTTGCCTTGACTGTGCACAAACTAATCTATACATTTTAAATGATACATACTATTCAAAGGATTTTGTATCTTTTTCTGTTTCTCCATAACAAATTATCACAAACTCAGTGGCTCAAGGGAACACACATTTATCTCACTTTCTATAGATCAGATATCCAAGGATGGAATAGGTGAATTCTCCACTCAGAGTCTCACAAAGCTAAAATCAAGGTGTTAGCTAAGATGTGTTTTAATCTCATGTTTGGGGTCCTCTTCCAAGATCATTCATGTTGTTGGTAGAATTCAATTTTTTGCAGTTATAAAATTAAGGTTCTTATTACCTGGATGGCTATTGATCAGGGTGGTTCTCAGTTTCTAGTGGCTACCTGCTCTCTAGTTTTACCCAGGTGGGCCTTTAACAATATAATAGCTTGCTTCCAAATTAAAAGTCAAGTGGAGAACCTCTTCCAATTTTCTGGAGTGAGGTCTTATAAAATTCAATGTAATCACAAAAGTGACTATCAATCATATTCACAAGTCATACCTACATTTAATGGAAAAAGCTAATACAGAATGTAGGCTGGGAGACTCTTGGGAGTCTGTCTTTCAATTTCTGGGCCAACTCAGAAATTAGGCTGACTTAGCCAGAAAACATTTACTAAGATTTTTTATGAATACTAAATGCTATGTTAGGTTTTGAGTGATAAATAGTATGAGGTTGTTGACACAGAGGAACTTAGATGGACACTGAAGTATTATAATGTGATCAAAGGGGTTTTAGGAAACTGGAAAAGTACTATAAAATATAGGAAAGTCATTGGACTGTTTTAGTTTGTTTAGATTACATGTGTTGTTTTTGTCTGACTTCTCTTGCTTAACATAATGTTTTTAAGATGTATTAAGCTTTCTATGCATTAGCAGTTGGTTCCTCCATATTGCTAGGTAGTTGCTGTTTCATGAACATACCACCTACTGATACACAAGGAGTTATTTCCATCTTCAGAGTGAAATTATTCAATCACAGTTCTCTAGACTTGATATTGATAAAACAGTTTATAATTTCACTAATGAAGATTTTAAGGAATATTATCATTCCTAAGCAGTGAATATGCACTAGACTGCCTTTTAGCTCTATGATTTTATTCTTTTTCCTTTACCTATAAAATTATCCTTGGGAGAAAATTATAAATACCCCAACTAAGATGCAGATACTGCAATATTTCTGTATTAGTTCATTGAAAATCAAAAATTAAAACACACACGCAAGAAATAAATAGCCTAAATGTGCAAATGGAATTAATTAATGTGCCCAACTAAGGAGAGTATTAGGATATCAAATTAATGTGTTTTTAGCTGCATATTTTCCTTTTTTAGTTTCTAAACAAGTCTTCATTAAAATTTATAACAGTTAATGTCTACAATCTGTGGCCTTTGTCAATTTTTAAGGAGCATGTTATGGTTAATAGGCTGAAATCTTAGCGCATTCATCATTATTTTTAAAAAGTGATGATAGTTTATTATAGCATGAATTGATACTATATACAGGCTACAATACCTCACACTATTAGAACCAAAATTTTGCATACTCTCTAAGAAATAAACACTTACTGGGTGACTAATTAAAACACTTTAAATAAGTAAAAAACATGCTACTCCAATATTGAAATAATTTGAGCAATAAGGATTATTTAGAAAAGTACTGTTGTAATATTTTAAAATTAAAATCTTTACTCAGACTATCCTAAACTCCTTACTCACAGTGAAAAATAAATTACTATATAAACCAACAATAAAAAAGGAAATTAAAAGATTTCTAAAGTACCATTCTTTTTACTCACTTCTGAAGCTGAATTCATAAGGACATCTGAATTGAGATGTACAGAACACTAGATATAAATATTTTTGGCCCATGAGTCACACTGCAGGGGCAGAAAATTGTCCCATTTATAGATTTCCTCTGATTGTTGTACAGGAAAAACTATCTCCCCCCCCCCCCCACCACCACCACCAGATTTGTTCATTTTGAATGAATCTCCACTTTCAGAGCTAGGCGAGAGTAATCCTTATTCTTTAATTATAAATAAAAAAGAAAATTGATGAAAATATGAATAGACAATGTAGTTAAGAGAAATAATATGATGAAGTAATAGAAAAACTAGGGAACATCATTGACCCCCTCCAAAAGCAATGAAAACAAAAGAAAAATATTGAAGGCATGTATAAATAATATTTACTTCATATACTTACAATTGAAGAGAATACTGCATTAATAAATCAAGGGTAAGTAATAATGAAGAGAGGAGAGAAAAACGCAAAATTCAAAAGAAAATAATGTAGAAGAAAATCTTGATTTTAGTAATAAATATATGGAGTATGTAAAATACAGGCAAATATAGCAAAAACTGATTTGATAAAGGAATTCACAAGCTTATGTAATTTTCATAGAACTCAGGAAGGAAATAGAGAGAAAGCAACTGAACCATGAAACAGTCTTAAGACAATCTAATTACAGCAGAAGTTGTAGAAGCAGAGAGAGACAAAGAGAGAGAACACGAATAAAGGATAAATAATAAATTCACTGAAATAGTTATTCAAGAAATAAATATATTCTACTCAAATACATTTTAGACACTGAAAATGATGATCAAAAATCTATGACCGGTGTCTTTATTAAACTTAATGCCTGCTGAAGACAAAAAAGACACTGATTTAATAATCATGTGAAAGAAGGTACAAGCTCATTTGTAGTCAGTGCTATGTAAGATTCATACACTGTAAAATGCTAGCATGTCATGAAGACTCACCAAGACTGGAGACAGAGGGTAGGAATTTCCCCTGCTATTTGAATGGGCTTTGTCAGTAGGATTTTTTAGGTGAGGAGTAGTGGAGAGTAGAGTGGGCAGAGAGTAAGTGTCATAGATAGTGGAAAGGGCAGAAGCAACGCCTGGACGAAACAAAGGCATGAGATGCAAATAAGAAAGGTTCAGTGAGAACCAAAGAAAATTTATTGAAGGAAAATATTTGACCACCATAGAAAAATTAAGACAGGCTACCATATCCAGGCTTCAACAGCAGTTCATATTTTTTAAAAAGCAGTATTTTGTTGGTCTCAGATATATCCACACCCTATATTCTTAAAGATAATTGTGAAATATTCACAAACATTTGAATAAGAAAATACTGTAACACGAGCTCTCATTTTACCACCTCTTACTTAATTCTTTGTCTCTTCACCAAAAGTAACTGCACTCCTGAATCGTATTTTCTAACTTTCTTTTGGATTTGTTTCTCTGTTTGTTACTTTCCATGTATGTAAAAACCCTTAATTAACATATCATTTTTTCTTGCTTTGGGCTTTATAAAAATAGTACCATGCCATACAGTCTCCATTAAAACATTTTAAGATGTAAATTTTATTGAAAATATTAATCTGTTCATATGTGCAGCTGTGATTTATACATTTCTAATGTACAGCATATTATATTGTGCAACTATTTCAAAAGCTATTTATCTCTTTCCTGACAATATATACCTGGGCTGTTTCCATTCTAGAGTTACAGGCAAAACTTCTATAAATGTTCTTGTAAGTGCATCCCAGTGTATAAGTGTACGAATTTCGCAATATCATTGCTAATGATAAGCAAATGTCACTCCATCCAGTGTTTTCAATTAAAGATGAAGATGCTTTTGCTGAAATTGAAATAACATCTATCACCAGAGTCTCTTGGGTTTTTGCCTTTGTTCAAGCTTTTAGCGTATATCATGTTGCATTATAGTTCTTAACATTATGTAGTTTCTCCTACAATGTGTAAGCAACTTGTTAGTAAGATGTTTCATTCTTTTATGTTTCCCATGGTGTAGTATCTTGCATAATATGTAGACATTGCATAGTATTTAACTCATTGTTCAAAATATCTTGAAATTAATTGAACATCTAAAAATGCATTTACTATTTTTAAGATTAATCATCTTTAGCTTGAAGATGTTTGCTGTCCTACCAGAGGCAGAAGAGATGGCTATGTTGCTCTCTAATATTTTTCTCTGACTTTTCAATGTATTGCTCTGGATTCTTAGTCCCTTTGACTGAGGAATCCCTATCAGAAGACTCTCTTGCCAGATTAAGCATAATTACTTGTACATACCTATCTAATTCATTTGATATACTTTGTTTCAGAGGTGAGGGGGGAATATAGCTTAAGATTTTGTTTTTAATACCCATAGTTAATGCGACAAATTTGTAATATAATTTATACTTTCAGCTATTCTGTCCCTTTTTTTTTTTTTTTTTGAGCAATAAGAAGCTTTCTTCTCCCAATTTCTATTCAAAATGTAAATCTATACTCTGGCCAAATAGAAATTTTAGTCTAGGCCTTTATTTCCTACATGGATTTCAGGGGGTTTAATGTGTATTTGTATAGTTATGAAAGTAAATAACAAAATCCAGTAGATTGCCTCTATCCTTAGGGATAATTCTTAGATAGATTTGTGATCCTTGTCTTAAAAGATTATGGAAACTTGGTAGTCATCTGAGAACACTCCACCTAAGTAAGTCAAAGGAAGCTTTCTCAACATGTTGTATTTTGTCTCCTTATTCTGTGAGACACAAATTGAGCCAACAAAATATTTAGTTTTAACATCAGTTTTATTAACATGTAAAGTAAAAATTATTTATGTGCAAACTGGCCATGTGGTTTTTAAATTATATCAGTTTACCTAAGATTTGTCTATGTGAGCTCCTGCTAGTTAAATTAACAAGCTATTTTGTCAATTACCATCATTTTGCTTAAAATAAAAGATGAAGAATATTAAAAAAATGACTCTTAAAATATTTCTAATTGCTTCAATTTACACATAAAGTTTAAAGCTACAAAGAGGTAACATTATATGGCTAATTTATGGCAGAATGAGGGCTAGAAAATTACTCAGTGATATCTTCCACTGGAAAATAAGTTCATCCTTGCTTCCTGATCAGCAAGCAACACTCGTGTGCACATGAGCATACACACACACACAAGCACACCCATACACTATACTGTTAATGTCACCATCAATGCTTCAAAATTATTTTCAAACAATGTATTCAACTAAGTAATTTTGGTCTGACTCACTTGGGGACCTAATAGAGAAGACTCAGATTGTTTGTAATTTGTTCCGTCCTATACAAATTATGAAGAAAATTAGTCACTACATGGAGCTTTTTACAGATTTGTAAAATGGTAATGTCAGTGATAGGCATCTGAAATATGAATAAAAGATAAGAGTTTCAGAATTGCATTACATTTAGTTTTCTTTGTGTTGAGCACATTTAAACATGGTCTTTTCTTATCCAAATGCCCAGAGTTATTTTGAATGCCTTTATTATCCCAACAGCTCCCTTAATGTAGCACATGATTATTTAAGCTGTATGATGACTTTCTTATAGAGTCTATAGCAATAGACTATACCAGTCTATTACACTATTGGGTGATCCTGCTATTAAAAATCAGATTGTCTGGTTAGATTGCAGCTCACTGATGCAGCTAAGTGCTTGCATTTTGACTCTAATATTCGAACACTTTACCTTGACATTTTCAAAAGGGAGATTGTGGAATAGTGATCATCATTAAACATAGAGCTCATGAATAAAAGTGATTGTGGATTTCAAAGGAGTCTTGCCTGGCAATGTAGATAATAAGGCTGCAATTTTTAATTTCTTATGGCATTTTTTGAAAAAGTCTATTTCCAGTTAGAAGAAATAACATTCATTGATCTGCAAAAAAAAAATTTATGTCTGATTCTGTTGTTTGATTTTAGAAAAGAACAATCCTTGCTCAGGGGTGAGCAAGATTAAGTCCCAAAAGGAGTATAGAGAGAGCCACAAGAAAAGAGGTAAAATTTATAACAATATTTTTCTTAGGGCTGGTCCCATTTATAATTAACTCTTGAAAACTCTAAAAACTCAGAATCTCTATGAAAGCACATCAGTTCTCACTGAGCTTGACCCAGCCCCGAACATGAAGACAAATGGAATTTCAGTTGTCAAATTGCCTTTCAGCAGAGTGCAGTTATTGAGCTTTCAGCAACAATACTTTTGTTGGCTACGGGAAAGAGTGTTTATGATCTGATAGAGAACCTGGGTGCTGTCTTACAGCACCCATCATGCTTGCTGGCCCTAAGTTCTTTTAAAACCAGTTTTCTTTACTCCCCCCCTCCAAATTTAGCAAACACAATCTCATATGATACTTTAAAGACACTGTCTTTAGTTATCTCTTGCTATTTACCAACTTACCCCAAACTTAGAAGCTTAAAAGAAGAAAGATTTATCTCAGGTTCTATAGGTCATTAAATTCACTAGTTGTGGCATGGCTTAGTATTTCTGGCTCTAGTTCATTCATGAAATTATGGTGAGGCCCTTGGCCAAGGCTTTGACTTTACTGGAAGGCTCAATTGATGGAGGACCAGCTTCAAGCCTCACTCACAGGCAGTTGGACTGAGGGCTCCCTCAGTTCCTTGCCATGGGGCTGAATTGTAATTCCCCAAATTTATATGCTGAAGCCTTAACCCCCCAGCACTTCAGAATGTAACTGTATTTTCGAAGTAGGGCCTTTGAAAAGGTGAGTAAGTTCAAATCAGACTGTTAGGATAGGCCCTCCCACAATCTGAGTGATGTCCTTATAAGAGGAACTTTGGGCACAAAAAGACACATCGGGGACACCCTGTGAAGAGGCAGCAAGGGAACAACTATCTATGAGCCAAGGAGAGAGAGCCTCCTCAGGAGAAGCCAAGAGCGCTGGTACCTTCATCAGATTTATGAGAAAATACATTTCTGTTGTAAGCCACCCAACCTATGGCATTGGATCATGGCAGCCCTGGCAAACAAATACAGTCCACAACCTAGGGCAGCTCATGTCCCTCCCTCAGAGTGAGAAAGCAAGAAAGCACATCCAAAATGAAAGCCAATCTTTTTGTAACTAATCCCAGAAGTAACACCTGAGTGTCTGTTATATTTTATTCTCTGGGATTCAACAAGTTTAGCTAAAACTCAAAGGGGCAGGATGGCATGAAGGCAGGATGGCCATTAGGTGGCCATCATTATGGGACATCTTAGAGGCTGCCTACCAGATACTTACATAACATCTACAATAGCTTAAGTAATCTTATTTAGAAGGAAAAAACAAAAAACAAAAAAATAGGAAATATTACATGATGAGCAGAGTAAACACTCTTTATGAGTTTCTGGATGGGTTTAAACTGGAAAAGTTAAACACATGACAACTGTCAATATTTTCATAACATGATGTTACATAATAGGAAACTTAGTCAATCCCTAACAGTTATTGTATTTGCTATGGGGGCTAAATCCAATCATCTTTTGTTACCACCTACATCTATTATCTTGTCTTACAAGCAAGAATAAATAGTAGAAGGCTTTTTAATTAGGTGAGTTGTCATCAGTTGCCCTTGTACTACTGTTCTGCTTTTAGTTTTCCTTCCACCTCTTGTCAGCTTCTGAGCTCAGCTTAGTAACCTCTATACAAGTAAAGTCTGCAGTCAACTATTATGTGACAGTACCAACTATTGCCCTAAATATATATGCAAATTAAGGGTTGCATAGTGGGCATTTCTAAAACAGAACATTCCTGTAAAACAAAAAAACAAGGCAGCTGGAACATTATTTTGGGTGCATTGTCCTACCTCGGGACCATTATTCATTTCTCAGGACCTATCTCTAAAAATTCACTTTGAGAAAAAAAAATGTACACCTAGTTCTAAGCAAACGCTAATAAAACATATGCTGTTGAAGGTGAAAAAGAGGTTCTGAGAATCCCAAACAGTCTATCCTTGGGATAAAAGAAGCTCCACATATTTTAAGAGATAAAAAGACCACTCAGGGCATACTTATGAGTATGGCTTTCTATGGCAGTTTTAACAAGATAAAGAAGAAGAAGGTCACTTTGGAAAATTTTGGAGAACGATGTAATTTTTTTTCCAGACACCACTTTTTCCTAAGTTACCAGAACAAATACCTAAATTTAAATTCTGAACCACTTGGTCATTAAAAATTATGTGCATGAAAAGTAATTATATTCTTGGAATGGGAAACACTTGGAATTACAACATCCTAGGTTTAAAATTAGCATATGGGAGGTTGAAACTTCATTCCTAAAGCACCTTCATTTTATTCTGGTGCCATCTAAGTGGCATATGTAGTAAGAGTCTGGAGCTTGATTGACTGTGTCTGACTCCTAACACTTTCCTTTACTAGCTATGTTTCAGAGACTTAACTTACTGAATGTGTAGTGCAGGAATAACAATGGTAATTATAGGGTATTCATGAGGGATAAAATAGAACTTTAGATTACTCTGAAATGCCCTTCAATCTTTCAGCTTGCCAAATGCATTTCCCTGCTTTAAGATACAGTTTAAATGTTTCCTGTTGTAGGATATCTCCAATAAGCCTTCTGAATTCTTTCTGGGCTTTTATGCAATTTCAATTTTATTTTATCTTTATTGGTGAACTTGTCACTTTCATCATTAATTTTTTTTTTTTTTTTTTTTTTTTTTTTACTCTGACTCTTTACTTGACCTGAACTATTTGAGAATATTGGCCATGAATTTTTCCTTTGGTCCATATGGTAGGTGCTCAACAAATGTTGAAGAAGTAAATGAATGGCTACCAGATATTGGGTGACATCCTATTGGGTCAGTAGATGTCAGGATAGAGTAAGTTATGTGAGCTAGAATTGTGGAAGATTTTTCAAAATTCCTGTTCCAAAAATATCTCAAATCAATACATTCTAACAATAGCTACTCATCGCTAATATTTTGGCATGATTCAGCATTTTGAACAGGAGTATGTTTAAAATGTACAATGCTCATGCTGTGAATATCACTTACAAAAAAAGGGTTCATTTATCAGGTTATCATTTGCAGTTGGTATTTCAAACTAGTTATTGGAGTGGAATATCATGGACCCAAATAAAAATAGCATAAATTAAGAATGCTAGTCAGTGATTAAAATTTTTTGAAAACTAATATTTAAGGAACTAGTCAAAGCAATTAATCAACCTTTATATTTAACCACAACAAACATTTAACATTATAGCTATTGCTATTCATCCTAATGCCCTATCAAAAAGCAATATCCATTCAATCATATCTTAGTTTAAATAAATCATTACCCTGTGCTTCCACATCTTTCATCTAAATATCAAACGTCAAAGCTTTACTTTCTACCCTGACCTTTAATGATATATTTTCTAATTAACTTTGATCTTGTGTATCATTATCAATTCCTCAGTACTTGGTTTCAAATCCTAAGTAATTAGCACCTCTCCAAATCAGCATTATTTCACAGTGTAAACAAGATCCTCATTTGAATAAAAAAAATTTAAATTTAAAAAATAATGTAACTTCTTACTTCATTATCTGGAAGTGTTTTTGTTAAAGAGTTACAAATATCAGTATATATCACAGTATGATTATTCAACTTTTGTTTATTAATGTACCCAAAACACTTTTTAGTGGCTAATATTTTTAAATGATTATATGTATGTCATTCATATCATTAGCTATAAATGGATTTGGGGTATAATTAAGCTGAATAAATCAAAAGAAGTAATTGAGTTAACTCTTCAAACTTACTGTAAATGTTAGGATAATTTCTTTTTCCCTTAGTGGGGCTTATAAGAGAAAACCAGAATGAACTCAAAAAAAAAAAAAAAAAAAATTGAAAACCTAAGAAAAATCCTAAATTCTTAAAACTCATACCTCAGATCAGAATTCATTTTTTATTTTTCCATGTCCTCACCACTTGGCCTGTACTTTTAATTCATTATATAACATTGTCCCTACCATCTCCAAATTATAACTGAAACTATTTCTCTCCTTCACTGTCACCATCACACACTGTCATTTTTTTTTTCTTTTTTTTTTTTTAAGATTTTATGCATTATTTTCAGAGAGAAGGGCAGGGAGGGAGGAAGAAAGGGAGAGAAGCATCAATGTATGGTTGCCTTTCATCTGCCTCCAGTTACAGACCTGGCTGGAGACCTGGCTTGCAACCTGGTTAAGTGCCCTGGCTGGGGAATCGAATCAGTGACCTTTGGGTTCGCAGGCTGGTGTCAATCCACTGAGCCACACCAGCCAGGGCTACAGACTGTCATTTTTTGACTGGTTACTGGCAATCACTTGGTAACAGATAACACTAATGCTTCTCCTCTTCTATATTTTTTCTGTAGTGAATATATTTTAACATTCAGTGAAATGACTCAGCAGACATTTTTCAAATACTCTAAAGCCCATACTCCCATTTCCTAGTTTAGAGAAGTATTGCTGGTATCAGTGTGCCGGCATCTGAATACACTGCAGGATAAGGAGTTCCTCACCTGATGTCTCTCTATCAATTAAAATTTGACAGAAAACTTAAAAAGACATTTCTAATACTGTAGAAACTATACCAAAACTATACCAAAATAGCCTGTCACTATATAAATGAATGGTAAACAATATGGGTCATCAAAAAAAAAGAAAATTAAATTATAATTTGATACCATTGCAAGCCCATAAGAATTACTAATATTAAAAAGACATAATATCAAGTATTGGCAAATAGTTGAAGCAACTGAAATTCTTTGTCAATGGAAGTGCAAATTGGATTAAAGAACATTGAAAACCCTTTGCTATTATCCACTACGCTTAAACATATATGTGCCCTCTAATTCAGCACTAGCACTGCTGAGTATACATTTTCCAATGTATGTACTTATGTTGACTAAAACACAGTTACATAACCGCTTTGTTTGTAATGGCGTCATACTGGAATAAACCCAAGGGCCACTCAACATAGAATGAATAAATAAATTATAGAAAGTCCTGGCTGGTGGCTCAGTGGACAAGGGCCATCCTGTGAACCCAAAGGTTGCTAGTTTGATTCCCAGCCAGGGCACAAGAACCAGGTTGCAAGCCAGGTCTCCAGCCAGGTCTGTAGCTGGAGGCAGGTGAAAGGCAACCAACCATACATTGATGTTTCTCTCCTTTTCTTCCTCCTTCCCTGCCCTTCTCTCTAAAAATAATGAATTAACTTTTATTAATCAATTAATTAATTCTAGAGTAATTCTTCTACAGTAGAATGCTACACAGCAATAAAAAAGAATGACTACTGTACAACACTATAAGGGAATGAACCCAGCAATATTGTTAAATCTCACAGACATAAAATTTATCGAAAGGTCTCAGTCACAAAAAATAAGTACTGCATGATTTCATTTACATGAAGTTCAAAAATGGGCAAAATCAATCTGTAGTGAAAGAAATCAGAATAATCATTTTGCTTGCTGGGTTAATTATGATTGGTTGGGGCATAGCACAAGAAAGCCTTCCATGTAACAAAGTTTTCTCTATCACGATAGAGAAAAACATTTTACATGTAAAAACATATATTAAATATCACTCCATCTAACTTATATTTCAATGAAATATCACTGAAAACAACAACAACAACAATAAAACATCTGGGTGCACAACTAGAACTCCACCTCTCTCCCCTTTCTGCTTATTTGCTTTCTAAGCAATGTCTTTCCTGCCCTCACCCATTCCTCAGGTATTATCTTTCCTCCATCTTCCCCAAACACTCAAAACTCAATTTTACTTGCTTCTCTCTTTCTACTTATTGAATTCTTTGTTAATAAAAAATTTCCCACCTCGCTATCAAATTCATGAGAAATTTTCAAAGGAGTTCATTTTTCAGTTTAAATTTGTTTGGTTACCCACAGCAGCATTTTTTTTTGGTTATCATCTCATTTCTTCCTTTAACTCCTGCTGCAAATACTAGAATCTGTTTTCATTTATACAGTCTGCCAGGTACACAATGAGTGCTAAACTAATTTGTGTTGATGATAATAAATGAAGAAATAAAAAGTCCATCGACATTTGGGAAGAAACCATGCCACCCCTCTGTACTTATGACTTGTTTTCTTCAAAAGAAGAAAGAGCAATGACACTTAGAACTTTCACCAACTGGGAAAAGTTCCCCCAATTTACTGAGTTTGGGTGCAAATATTCTTTTTGCAATAGGCCATTATGTTAATGGTGATGTAGTTTTAGGTAATCTTATAAATGCAAAAACAAAACAAAACAAAACAAAAAATCCTCCCCAAATCCTATTTACTTCAGTATTAAGTGAATTGTTTTTCTAAGATGACAGATATTGAATGAATCTCAGCAGAAGAACCACAATCATTTCAACCTTAGACAGAACCAGGTGCAAGGATCATTAAGACTGCAGATTGTCCAGTCCTATCCACAGAGATTCTGATTTAGAAATTCTTGGATGAGGCTCAGTGATCAATATTTTTAACAAGTAACACACTCATTTAACAAATATGTTTGATTGCATATCATTAATATTTTACTTTATATATAACTGTGAAGAAAACCACAAAATTCTTGCTTTTGTGGAGGTTATAATTCAGTAAGAAATTCTGGTTTATATAAAGGTTTGCTGTATGTATTTAAGGGAGAAGTCTTTAATATTCCCAAGGTTTCTAAATATTAGGCTCTTCAATATCTCATTGTGCTTGGTGTGACACTTTGATTAAAAATATTTTGAGAAATCATACCATGTAATATTGATAATAATACAATTACCCATATGCATATGCTAATTTTAACTTTCTAATTTCCAGTGATAACTATCTGAGCTGTATCTTATTTGCTTATAGAATGGATTATCTTAGATAATAATGAGATCTATAGTGACATAAAATAGGAGAGGCTTTCAAATCTATTTATGAAAAAACATTTAAAACTCTCAATTTCAATTTTTAAAAATAACCTAATGGGTACTTATTAATTAGAAAGGGACATTCACATTTGCCTTACTATCAGGATATTTTTTAAATTTTTTAAAGAGTTTATTTATTATTTTTTTAGACAGAGCGAGAAACATCAATGTATGATTGCTTTTCACCTGCCTCCTGCTATGGAGGATGGATCTGGATGGAGACCTGGCTTGCAACCTACTGTAGTTATATGCCCTAGCTGGGAATTGAACCAGCAACCTTTGGGTTCAAAGGCTGGCGTCTATCCACTGAGCCACCAGCTAGTGCTTATCAAGATATTAAAGAGAGGAATGTTTCTTTCCAATTCTGAGCACCTTCATGAGGTCCTTACTTCCTACCTTCCCCTCAACCACCCTTATAGAAAAAGACTCATTACATAAGCAGTGGAATTTTAGCATGTGTTAATACACCATTAGTCATATCAGGCTCAATGGCTGGAAATGGAAGACAGGTCCTGACACATAAGTATCTCACCCCAGGAAAATGCACTATTTTAGGCAGGAGGTGAGATGGTGCTCTCCACAACAGGAAATAGCCCAAAAGCCAAGTAACTATATAGTTTGGTACAGGCAGATATGCCAGAGCAAAGTGAGGGTGTACACTATTTGAAATGTTTAATTCAAATACATCCACAATAATTTTAGTTACACTCACCAGACATTTTTCCAGACCGACTGAAAGAAAAAATAATTGGTGGCGAGACAGCAGGAAGGGAGCTAGCAAAAAAGGCTTGAGTCTAAGTAATGTTCCAGGCACAACAAATGACCCAAACTGCTGTGTAACATTATTTATATAAAGAAGACAGTGCCATTACTACTGAGCATAGACACTGTGATTTTCACTGCTGTTGCCTTCATGCCTGGAGCTCAAGTCTGTAATCTGACTCTTTGTGCCACCAACTCTTGAGATTAACTCCGATGAGGATGTGTTTAATTGGCAGACTCTGTTACAATCCTGCACCTTAGCTGCAAGGGAGCCAGGGGAAATCTTCCACCTTCAAAAGGTGAGAGTATGCTTGTTCCCTTCCAATACTTATGAAAACAAATTATACCTTTGCTGTGAGTTTGGATGATGGGCAAACTGAATGATATGGCACAACTACAGCTTCACCTTACAATTTTTAAAACTCCACTTTGGAGAAATGTGGTACAAGAACTCTGGAAACTTTGCTATAAAGATTGGCTTTTCATTACTTTAGAAAATTATAGAAGAAACTTATGTAATTATTCATTTAGGGGCAAAAGAGAGATGATTTTTTAAAGTTAATCACTTACTGGATGGAGGGATTTTGAGTTACATCTGACAGAATGAAATGTGATCACTGAAATGCAATTGTTCTTGATATGTAAACACTATTAATTCAAGTGATTTTAATTTTAGAAGGGAAGAAAGATTTTCAGCAGGTTCTTATACTGCTCTAGTGTTTTTCTGGGCAATTGTTAGTTTTATAAGCATTCTCTTAGAATATAAAGCAAGCTTCTTTAGTCTTTTAGTTTCTTAAGCTTTGGTTAAAATTTTTAAATAGCTTAAAAAATTATATTACACCTCCTCAGATAATTTAAATTTACTCCTGGAAATAAAGCAAATTAAAATCAGAGACTGAAATCTCAAACTTCTGGGTGCATACCAATTGCCTGAGTTAAAGGAAGAAAAATACAGATTCTGCCTCCAAATGTGTGGGTGGAGGATAAGATTTGCATCACTAACAAGCTCCCAGGTGATGCCAGCTGCTGGTGCAGAGATCACACTTTGAACAAAAAAGGCTTCATACTTTTCTTAGCAATGGTTAATGAAAAATTCTGGACACCTGTTATCACAGGTGCCGGAAGGGACTATAAGGCTCTGAGCTAGCCATTTCTATCTAATTAAATTTGGATAAGAGCTTGAAGGTCTTTTGAAGAAAATTGCTTTAAAAAGGCTAAGAAGAGAAATCTTAATTTCTGTTGGGTAAAGGTCTTTTTTCTGTTCAATTTGCTCTTTATATCTTATGACCATGAAAAGATCATGACTGGTTTATTGACAGTAGTAAATGTGAGCAGGTAATTGTTTCTACCCTGGTAAAATTGTTTTGTATAGTATATTTTAATCACATCATAATTCAGTAAACCATTTGCCAAGGGAAATCTGAACATCTATTTACTTTTAGAAGAAAAAATTTACCCATATTTTAATCACAGTCAGGTCTGAGAAAATATTGAGGCAAAATAATAGACCCAATTTAACATGAATTTAAACCACACACACATTTTAGAATATGCTCCACTAATTCAGAGGTAGTGTATTATAATTTACAGAACAAGAGTTGTCTTCTAAAAGTCGGGACCTGAAATTGTTTTACATCATCATTTATTTAATGTAATTAAAATTTTTTTTTTTGCAAAATGGAGATCAGAAGAATGTACAACCTATTTCTGAACTGATTTCATTTGTATTACCAAATAATGATTAAAAATCAAAACAATATTTCCTATCAGATTTACTGTCATGGCTTTCAATTATTTAATTAATATTTAACAGTAGTTTTGTACTTCTGGTCAAAATGAAGGTATGGGCAAACACAGCTTATATCCTGACACAACCACTCAAAAATACAACTGAAATCTAGAACAACCATCACTCAGAACAGTAAAAAATTGAGTTGAATGGAAATGTGACAATTATGGAACCAAAGAAACCACATCCATCCATATTGATAGGAGTGGCGGAGACATAGAGATGCTGAATGAGCTGGCATTACACCCATATGTGGTAGATAAAAGTTTAGAAGGGATATCTTGGGAGCGAGGAGTCTGAGCCCTACACCAAGTTCTCCAGCCCAGGATTCCAGTGTCAGGAAGATAAATCCCTACAATTTCTGGCTGCAAAAATAGGCAGGGATAGAGTCAGTGGAAGAAACTTCAGGAGTCCCAATCAGTTCTTCTTAAAGAACTTGCACATGGACTCATCTACTCAAACTTACTCTCTCTGAGCTCTAGCACCAGGGCAGCAGCTTAAAAGGCATCAGTGGCATATGGGAAGGAATTGAAGTGTTGGCATCAAGGCAAGAGCTGGGGGACAGCTTTCTCCCAAACAAAACTACAGGCAGAGGCCATTGTTCATTTTCTGAACCCTTACTCCAGAGAACCACATAGCCAGCAGGCAGGTGCCATATCGGAGGCTCCATCAACCTGGCTCACACTGATTGTCCCACCCTGGTGATTCCCTGAGGGTCTGGCCCACCCAAATTACAGGCCCAACAAAGCTGTTAACCCTAGCTTTTCCATATGAATGGTTGGTCTTGGCTCTTGTTTCACAATTTTCTAAATTCTCTCAAGTAACAGCAGGCCTCAGTGAGCCCTAGTCCCTATGCCTATTGCTAAGTAGCCCCAGGTGTGGCACAAGTAGCATCTAACCTAGGTCCACAGTTTGGCTTTGCCTGGTATCCTTCGACCCAGAACAAGTAGCAGCATCTTCAGATAACATTCTAGCTCCTGCAGGGTGCCTTGGGCAAAACACAGCTGGGCACTGACCTTGGCCTACACCACCTGGAAATCCCAGAGCCTGCACTCTCAGTGGACAGCTACAGCACCAGCACCCTGCTCCTACATAGCTGATCCTCCACAAAAAAGCAGAGCTGATGGTCAGGGGTCACAACCAGTCCTTGCAGCTGACTGGCCTGGGTAAATGCCTCCCATTGACCTGCCAATTTCAATCAGGGCTCAGTTGCAAGAGGAGGGTGTATGCAGCTCACACAGCACACATTGATTATCCAGCTTGAGTGACAGTGGAGGCTGGGTCACTGGACTATATAGGATACCCACAACACTAGGCCATGCTACCAGGACAGGAGTCATAGCAGCTTTAGCTAACACATAGAAACAAACGCAGGGAGGCTGCCAAACTGAGGAGACAAAGAAACATGGCCTAAGTGAAACAGAGCAAAATACCAGAAAAAAAGCTAAACAAAATGGAGATAAGCAATCTATCAGATGCAGAGTTCAAAACACTGGTTAGAAGGATGCTCAAGGAACTTAGTGAGGATCTCAACAGGATAAAACAGATCCAGTCAGATATGAAGGATACAGTAATTGAAATAAAGAAAAATTTACAGAGAAGCAATAGTAGAGTGGATAAAAGCAAGAATCAAATCGATGATTTGGCTTATACGGAAGAAAAAGCATTCAATCAGAACAGCAAGAAGAAAAAAGAATTTAAAAATGTGGTTGGTGTAAAGAGCTTCTCGGGTAACTTCAAGAGGTCCAACATTCGTATTATAGGAATGCCAAAGGAGAAGAAAAAGAACAAGAAATCAGAAATCTATTTGAAAAAAACATTGAAAGAAAACTGCCCTAATTTGGTGAAGGAAATAGACGTACAAGTTCTGGAAGCACAGAAAGTCCCAATCAAGATGGATGCATTTGGGGGGAAAGGGTGGGTGGGGAGGGGGACAGAGGGGAGAAAAAAAGGGATGGATGTAATACAACAACAATAAAATTAAGAGAAAAAAAAAAAAAAGATGGATGCAAAGAGGCCCACTGTAAGAAACATCATAATTAAAATGCCAAAGATTAAAGATAAAGAGAGAATATTAAAGCAACAAGACAAAAGCAGTTAGTTACCTACAAAGCAGTTCCCAAAAAGACAGTCAGCTGATTTCTCAAAAGAAACTTTTCAGGCAAGATGGGATTGGCGAGAAATATTCAAAGTCATAAAAAGCAAGGACTTGCAGCCAAAATTGCTCTACCCAGAAAAGCTATCATTTACAATTGAAGGGCAGATAAAGAGCTTCCCAGACAAGAAAATACTAAAGGAGTTCACCACCACCGAAACATTGTTATATGAAATCTTAAAGGAACTTATTTAAGAAAAAGAAGATCAAAACTCTGAACAACAAAATGGCAATAAATATATATCTATCAACAGCCAAATCAAGAACAAACTAAGCAAACAAGAAGAACAGAGGCAGGATCATGGATACGGAGAGCATTTTGATGGTTGCCAGAGGGGAGGGGTGTTTGTGGAAATGGCTAAAGAGGTGCAGGGATTAAGAGGTACAAATAGGTAGTGACAGAATAGCCATGTGGATATAAAGTACAGTATAGGAGATGTAGTAGCCAAAGTATTTATACACATGACCAATGAACATGAACAAATGAGGGGATTGCCTGAGGGAGGGAGAGGTGATGGATGGGTGGAGGAGGACAAAGAGGAAATAATTGGGACAACTGTAATAGCATGATCAATAAAAAATAATTAAAAAACAGTAGTTTTCAATAATACATTGATTTTTAATTGGTTTATATAACTCATTCTCTGATTGGTTTAAAGGTTATTAGTGTAATTTGAGAATTATTAATGTTTATTATATACACAAAATTGGAAAGATATTTATGATGGAAAATATTTGAGTAAAAAGGAAAGGTTCACATTTAAAATATTGAATTTGGAAGAAGGAATGATAAACCAGATTTGTAGAGAAGACACTGGTTTAAGTCAGAAAATGGCACAGCTAAAACAAGTTCAAAAATGAAAGAAATGTAATTTTCATTGGATGCTTGATAATTGCTGAATATTCTGAGAAGAGCCTCACACATTGGCATCTTTTAAGCTTTATAACAATCCTACAGTGGTTATTTGCAGCCTTTTGGGGATAAGTAATTAAGGCTCAGCGTAGCTACTTAACCTGCTGGACATCATGCAGCTTAAAGGTGGCAGAGCTGAGGTGCAAGAAGAAGTAGTCAGACTCCAAACGCTGTAACTTTTACAATCCAATAAAACTGAATTTTAAATTTTGGTCTGGCATAGAAAGTGGAGAATAACAATTTCTTGCTTGTAGGAGAACCCAAGTCCCCTAATTTACAGCTGCAGTAAACAATATGATTTGGCTTTGCCAGCACTTCGTGTTCTCCACTGAACACTCATTCAGGCTAAATGTACTTCTCATTAGCCTCACTGCTTCAATTTTTGCCCTCTGGCCACGACGCACCAGCTTAATTTTTTATCTTTATAATGTCAAATGCGGCAGGTTTAGTGTGCCCTTTATCACATACACTCTAGCAAAAGATGTACCATTAGTCTGATACAAAATAAGTAAATAGTTTTAAAATGAACAAGTTCTCAGGATCTAATGCATATCATTGTGCTATACATTACAGTTAGTAATACTGTCTTGTATAACTTGAAATTGTGTAAGAGAGCAAATCTTAAACGTTCTCACCACACACACATATATGCACACACACAAAGGAAACGACAGGAGATAGATGTGTTAATTAACTTGATTGTGATAATCACTTTACAACAAACATATATAGCAAGCCATTACATTGTACACCTTAAATGTACTTAATTTTATTTGTCAATTATACCTCAATAAGGCTGGAAAAAATAAGTAAATAGTACTTCACCATTATGATTATAATCAATTTTTGACGTGCAAAAGAATACACTTGATTAGTTTTTTAAGACTAAGATTTATTGAGACTATGACAACAAGAACATGCTTTATATATAACTGAAAGTGATAAAATTCTGAAAATAGCTTTTTCTTGCTATTGTGTACTGGACATCTGTGTTTTGTTATTTCACTAAGATGAAGCTAGTGAATCATACTGTTTAAAAAATTAGTGTTTCAAGATAGGAACCACGTTTTCAATGGCTTGAGGCTCTACTGAGTCAGGGTACCATAGTTACACAGAATTCCTCCATTCTTGGATATTTAAGTTATTCAAAAAATGTCCCTATCAAAAATTCAAATAATGCAGCCTGTCTGGTATTGCTCAGTTGGTTGGGTGTCATCTCACAAAGTGAAGGTCACCAGTTAGATTCCTGATCAGGGCACATGCCTGGATGGTGGGCTCAATCTCCAATAAGGGCAAGTATGAAAGGCAATCGATCCGTGTTTCTTTCTCACATTGATGTTTCTCTCCCTCTCTTTTTGCCTTCCTTCCTCTCTCTTCAATCATAAATAAGTACAATATTTAAACATGTAAAATAATGCTAGGAAACAACAGCAAAAATAAAAAAGTGGGACTTTATAAAATAAAAACTTAAGCACAGGGAAGAAAACCATCAACATAATATAGAAACAACCAACTTACTGAATGGAAGAAAATATTTTCAAATTATATATCTGACAAGTGGTTAATATGCAAATTACATTTAAAAAGTACATACAAAACAGTAAAAAAATAAACAACTCAATAAAGATCTGACTAGATATTTTCCGAGAAGACATACAAATGGCCAACAGGTACATGAAAAGATGCTCAGCATCACTAATTACCAAAAAATGTAAATCAAAACCACAATCAGCCCCAGCTGGTGGCTCAGTGGATGGGTACCAGCCTGCAAACCCAAAGGTCACTGGTTTGATTCCTCAGCCAGGGCACATTATGAGGTTGCAAGCTAGGTCTCCAGACAGCTCTATAGCTGGAGGCAAGGGAAAGGCAACCATACTTGGATGTCTCTCTCTCTCTCTCTCTCTCTCTGCCTCTTTCCCTCCCTCTCTCTCTAAAAAAGATGCTTTTAAAAAAGATTTTATTTATCACTTTTCAAAAGATACTTTTTAAAAAGATTTTATTTATCATTTTTTAAAAGATCCTTTAAAAAAAGATTTTATTTATCATTTTTAGAGAGAGAGGGAGGGAAAGAGACAGAGAGAGAGAGAGACATCCAAGTATGGTTGCCTTTCCCCTGCCTCCAGCTACAGAGCTGGCTGGAGACCTGGCTTGTAGCCTTATAATGTGCCCTGGCTAGGGAATCAAACCAGCGACTTTGGATCCACAGGCCGGTGCCTTATCTACTGTGCCACCAGCTAGGGCAATAAATAAGATCTTTAAAAAAATACACACACAGATATCACCTCTCACTTGTTAGAACAATAATTATCAAAGATACAAGAAATAATAAGTGTTGGGTGAACAGAGAGAAAAGAGAAGTATGATGAACTGTAGGTGGAAATGTAAGCTGGTTTAGCCATTATGAAAAACAGTATAAAGGCCCATCAAAAAATTAAGAATTGAACTACCATGTGATCCAACAATTCTACATCTGGGTATTTATCCAAAGGAAATAGAACACTAATTCTAAAAGTTGTATGCATCTCTATGTTCATTGCAACACTATTTACAATAGCCAAAAGGTGGGAACAGCCTGTGTCCTTCAGTGAATTATTGGATGAAGAAATTGTGGTATATAATCAATGGAATATTATTCAGCAATGAAGAGGACTGAAATCTTGCCATTTGCTACAGCATGGGTGAACCTCAATGGCATTATGCTAAGTGAAAGAATGCAATCAGAGAAAGATAAATACTGTATGATCTCACCAATTTGTGGAATCTCAACAACAACAACAACAAATAAAACCTCATAGATAGAGAGAGCAGATTGGTGGATGACAGAGGTAGGGGATGGATATTGGGTGAAATGGGTAAAGGGATCAAAATGTGCAAAATTTCAGTTATAAATAAATCACAGATATAAGAAATAAATCAAACATTGATAACACCTACCAGATGGAAGACACTAGAAGAAATATCCTTCTTACCTATAATCAGGTAATTAAACCAGGAAAAGAGAGATTTATTTTATTACATAGTGTTGTGGGGTCACAAAGGCTGAGAGATGACCTCAACTGGAAGTTGAATTAAGGTCCTGGTAGAATTGCTCAAAGGAGCAATTCCTTGTTCACTCCTTAGTGAACAAAGAAGATTTTGTTCACTAAGAGTTCAGTTTTTTTAAATTGCTACACTTCCCTTGGTCATTCCTCCCATCTAAGTTTCTTCACAGACTCTAAATTAAGAAATTGTTTTTGAAGTAGAAGGAAAAAAATAAAGGTAATACCAGGCCATTAAATTATGTCCTCTGGTACTAATGGTAAAAAAAAAAAAAATCCTTATAGTCACAGAGTGAAAAATGTTTTAATAAATGAATTACACTCACCAACTCTTAAAGCCTGATTTTCAGCTTCCACAACTGCCAGTAACTCAAAGAGGCAGAGAATGTAATAACATAACTTTATTGCAATTCAAAGGACTCAAGAAAGTTATTTCCTCAAATGATAACTCTCTGATGATGTTTATCCCTTTTTTCTTTTCTTATGTTCACTTAGTTTCTGAATGGAAAAAAAAAAAGCACAAAGCTTCTTTTTGGAAAAAGCATTTAAAGAAAGAAATCTACATTTCTTCAAAGAACCAATTTGAAAAATTGACATTGTATTATTTCTGATTAAAAAATAAACCATTTTCTCTATTATCTTTTATTTATGAAAATAATGAAAATCAATTGGAGATTTGTTTATTCTTGGGTATTCTGACTTTTAAAATTATAATTGGTTAAAAATCTTGCGATAAATTTCCACTTAAAAAGATATATCACTAGCCCTGGCTGGTGGCACAGTGGATAAGGTGCCTGCCTGCGAACCCAAAGGTCACTAGTTCAATTCCCAGCCAGGACAAATAACCAGGTTGCAGGCCAGGTCTCCAGCCAGGTCTGTAGCTGGAGACAGGGGAAAATTGATCATACAGTGATATCTCTCTCCCTCTCTGCCCCTCTCCCTTCCTATCTCTCTGAAAGTAATAAATAAAGGGGATGGATGTAAACAACAATGAAATTAAATTAAAATATAATAATAATAGAAATTAAAATAATAAATAAAATCTTTAAAAAAAAAGATACATCATAGCTATTCAAACTTTGTACCAGGCACTATGGAGAGAAGAGAAATACGATACTGGTAATAGTAAGAAATGTAGTCATGTAAGATATTTACTCAAATGATCTTCATCCAAAGTTAGAAAAGTCTCACAAAGTTTTTCAGGATTGAGTAATCATGAATACCGAAGAGGTTTTGCATACAATAAACATCATATGAATCCTTGATGTATTAAATTGGAGGCAATTTTAGTAAACAAGATGAATTATTTTTCATTTATTCAAAGGTTGATTTACATCTGTAACACTTCTGAGTAGACTGCCTAAACTTCTGTGACTATAATTTCATCTTTAAAATTCAGTATGGGGGCTATGAAATAGGTAACAGGATTAAGAGGTACAAACTAATGGTTAAAAACTAAGTCATGAGGAGGAACCAAGATGGCAGAGGAGTAAGTGGAGCTACACCTATCTCCTCCCAACACCAAACTAGAATTACAACTTAATTGGGGAGAAATCATCCAGAATAACCAACAGAACACCAGCTGTACAGAAGCCTTATAACCACAGACAGAACAGAAGAGCTGATTCATCACATGACTGGTAGGAAGTGGGGAACCTCGAGAGGCTGGGGGGGCTCCCAAGGGCAGCAGCTGAAGGGACGGAGAAACATCTCAGCAGCAGGGGCTCCACCTGAGAAGGGTGGGATCTAAACCCCCAATGGGGTTTCCTAGCCTACAGCAACATGGCTGAGAGTAAAACAGCACCCAGCTGGGAAAAGCAAAAAAGCCCACTGGTGTAGCTGGCTTGACAGAGAGACTGAGTTCTTAAAGGGACCATGCATGAAAATACAGTGGTACCACCTCCCCTGGGCTCCAGCAGAGAAAGGGCCGAGTGGACTAGAGAAGCTTGGGGAATATTTGGGTCAGTGGCTTTAGGGGGAGAACTGAGGCAGCAGCCTGTGAGTCCAGTGCTGACCCATCCCCCATATAGCCAGCAGACCACTCTTCTCCAAAGGGTGAGGGCCTGAGGGGAAGCCACAGCCTCACCCATAGAAATTAATCCACCCCACCCAGCAGTGCCTAAAACTGACCTCAGATCACAGGTTGATTGGAATAACAACAGAATTCATCTGCCCCGCTCAGAGGTGCCTAAAACTGACCACTGATCACAGACTGATTGGATTAACAAATAAAGGAGACAAAGACAGGGGATCTCTGGTAGTCTCTGGTAGTCTCCAACTGGCTGACTAGGCCCAAACTGGGGCACAAGCTGAAGTCACCAACCACAGATCCAGGAAGTAAAAAATGCGCACCTCTACACCACAGAAGGTCACACCACTAAAATAGTAAGTCAAAGCAGACCCATCTAAGAAACAGAAAGAAACAAGAGCCATCTAAAATGAGGAGACAAAGAAATAAACCCTCAGCAAGTGGAAAGGAGGAATCCCCAGGAAGAGAGCAAAATGAAATAGAGACAAGCACCCTATCTGACATGGAATTCAAAATGATAGAGAAGCTCAATGAGCTCAGCGAGTTCAAAGAAAACTACAAACAACTCCAGGGGAACTACAAAGAACTCCAGGGAAGCTACAAGGAACTTACTGAGAACTACACAAGCATTAAAAAGGACATAGAAACCATCAATAAGAGCCAGGAGGAAATGAAGAATACAATTTCTGAATTGAAAAACACAGTAGAAAGAATCAAAAGCAGGCTAAAGGAAGCAGAGGATCAGGTCATCGAGCTGGAGGTCAATGTAGAAAAATTCCCAGGCAGTACAACAAAATGAAGAGACTGAAAAAGAATGAAGAGGTTTTAAGAGAGCCACAGGACAACATGAAACATAATAACATCCATATCATAGGGATACTAGAAGGAGAAGAAGAGCAAGAGATAGAAAACCTGTTTGAAAAAGTAATGATAGAAAATTTCCCTAACTTGAGGAGAGAAAATGCCATGCAAACTCAGGAAACACAGAAGGTCCCAAGGAAGATGAATCCAAACAGGCCCACTCCAAGACACATCATCATGAAAATGGCAAATTTCAAAGACAACGAGAGAATCCTAAAAGCAGCAAGAGAGAAACCTAATAACGTACAAGGGGACTTCCATAAGGTTATCAGCTGATTTCTCAACAGAAACACAACAAACCAGAAGGGAATGGCAAAAAATATTTCAAGCAATGAAAAACAAAGGCCTGCAACCAAGAATACTCTACCCAGCAAGGCTCTCATTCAAAATGGAAAGTGAAACATGGAGCTTCCCAGACAAAAGAAATCTAAAAGAATACATCACCAAACCAGCATCGCAAGAGATGCTAAAGAGTCTGCTTTAAGAAGATGAAGAAACAGAGAGACAAACAGTAGTAACACAGGTACAAAGGTAAATGTATTAAATGCACCAATCAAAAGACATAGGGCAGCTGAATGGGTAAGAACCAACTTTAACTTATGAATGCTTTAAAGTGATCTTGTTATAAATAGATTTTACTAAGTAAGGTACAGTTTTGTATATTGCTTGTATCTGCATTACTGCAGGTTAAGTTTTCTTAGATTGGAATTATTTCACAGTATGGGAAAATCAGGTTACTTGCAATAACTCAGAAAAATCAAATGCAGTTAAGAAAGAAGAAAAAGGTAAGAAAATGTGGATGTATTACATAGAAGACATGCTATCTTTTTTAGTCACTGTTATAAAATATGTGCTTATTTGTGGGTGTGTAATATATTGATTTTGTTAGCAATTTATGTTTTAAATAGCAACCGACTGGTCATGGGTGTGTTGTGAAATCAGTCAGTCTTTAGGTTAGAAAAGATGCTGAGAATGAAGACCAATTTGGATGGAAGTTGCAAACTAATTAACTGTATGATTCATGTACATAGACAATATATATTCTCATTTTAGAATGTAAAGTAGATGAGATTCCTTTGAACTAAATCATTGAAATATACATTTACAGTTATGAAAGTCCCCAAACTGGGGATACTTGGGAAAAGGAATTAATGCTATAGTAAATTTTATTATTGAAATGTGAACATACTAATTTCTACCTCAACAGACTCTTCAATAGTTAAGGGGTTAGTTTAGCACCACATAGGAAGTCAACCACAAGTTCAAAAAATAGCTAGAATACTATTCTACAAAATTATTTAAATCCTAGGGATTTTTTTTTTTTTTCACCTCAATTTAGGAGACATAGTAATTTCTACTTTGGGGACTGGCTAAGCACTGCAAGTGCCATTATTTATGAAGACTTCAACGTGTAAAACACATGTAGAAGAAAAACAGAGAGTATTGAAAGAAGTAAGACCTGTGCACAGCCTAAATAAATAAATAAATAAGTAAATCTACTATTTAAGATGGAAAACTCCCAAAAAAATAAGTTGTAGTTCTAGTAGCTTAAAATAAAGTTGAGTTATATTATTGGAGGGGGGAGGATCTGACTCAAAAACAAAATTCATGTGTTACTATGGGTTTGGCACTGTCTCTAGGACAAGTTTCACAAAAGTGAGTTCTGCAATATACGATTTCTGTGATATTTTTCACAAAAATAGCATTCCAGAGTAAAATAAGTATTAAAGAAGAAAAAACTGCTTAATCTTGCTTCAATATATCTAAAATACTATCATTTAACATGTAATAATTATGTAAGCTATTGGCATATTTTAAATTTTTTGTATTAACTCTTCAGAATCAAGTATGTACTTTTAAATATGTGAAAAAATATGTATGGGTGTAAATGTATTTTTGCATCTGTTTGGTAATATTACAATTCATATTACTTAAAAGAGTAATTCTTTAAACAAATGAATTAAGGTAGGCATTTTGGGATAATGAAAAGAAAACTTTGTATTAATATGATTTGAGAAGCTGACAAAAGGCAGTCACTAAATGGTGAATTGTCTGGATGTGAAAGGAAAAAAAAAGAACACATTGGTGGTTACAGAATTGACAGACATTAAGAAACATTAAGAAACACTAAGAAAATGTTACGTACATAAGAAAGTGATAATAACTAGCTAAATCCCATGTATTTGGATAACATATTTTATACTATGTGTGATTATTTTTAAATATTCATTATGCTATATTCTGGAAAGGTTGCATCTTTTTCAAACTAACAAAATGCCCAGGAAATTAATTTCATAAATTAATGATGAAATTATTATAATTTCATTTATGAAAGTTCATTTATGAAATTACTTCCTTGTTTGATAAAGCAAATGTTACCAAATGATTTAAATTGTATAGGCTATATGGAAGTGAATTATTCTTTTAGAGGATTTATTTTGTTTAGTTCATTTACTTTTAGAACTAAGTAAGAAGGCCATGACTATGGCTTCGTGTACAAATTTTGAAGGCCATCTAAAGAGGGAAGAGAAGTTAACAGTTATTTAGCCCTTACTATATCAGGTACTGTTATAAACACTTCACAAAAATTGTTCCATTAATTCTGTGGTCAATCTCCCAAGGAAGGTATTATTATCATCATAATAAAGATGTGGAAACTAAGAGAAGCAAAATAATATCCCAAGGTGCACATTAAGTAAGTAGTAGACATAGAAAGAAGAATCTAGTTGTTTTTCCTTTTTAAAGATTTTATTATTTTATTTTATTTTATTATTATTTCCAGAGAGAGAGGAAGGGAGAGAGGCAGAGAGAGAAAGAAACACTAATGTATGGTTCTCTTTCACCTGCCTCCAGCCACAGACCTGGCTGGAGACCTGGCTT
Source organism: Noctilio leporinus (assembly GCA_004026585.1). Classification (NCBI taxonomy): domain Eukaryota; kingdom Metazoa; phylum Chordata; class Mammalia; order Chiroptera; family Noctilionidae; genus Noctilio; species Noctilio leporinus. The sequence goes on from PVIW01005352.1 coordinate 68,809, forward strand.
GCAATCTGGTTATGTGCCCTGGCTGGGAAATCAAACCAGGGACTTTCGGGTTCCCAGGCCAGTGCCGCATCCGCTGTGCTACCAGCCAGGGAAGAATCTAGTTTTTAGTTTATTATTTTATATTTTAGAGTTATTCAAATATCAATTCTTATCATTTTATTGAAAAATATTTTTAAACAATGAGACTCCCCTGGCTGATGTGGCTCAGTGGGTTGGTACCAGCCTGCGAACCCAAGGGTCACTGGTTCCATTCCCAGTCAGGACACATAACCAGGTCCCCAGCCAGGTCTCCAGCCAGGTTCGTAACTGGAGGCAGGTGAAAGGCAACCATACATTGATGTTTCTCTCCCTTTCTTCCTCCCTTCTCCCCTTGTCCTCTCTAAAAGGAATGAATAAAATCTTTAAAAAAATTTAAAACTTATAAAAAATAAATAAATAAACAAGACAGCTCTACATTTAAACTAAACAATTTAAATAATTTTTGTGTTGAATGTAACTAACATTAACTGAATTTTCAGAGGTCTTTTAATCTATATACGCCATAGGTTCTTAGGACATAAATGTATTGAAACATCTATTAAAATAAGGATTGATTTAAAGGATGATTTCAAATATCATTATAATGACTAACTGAATAAAATACAAATGGTAACCACTAGCACATCATCCCAGAAAGCACTCTAGATTGCTATACATTTGACCCCAAATTCTGTGAACAACATTCTATTTTTCCAGGTGAAATTTCATTGAGTTCCTAATCATTATTATATGCCAAATACTTTTACTTAAAAACATTAATAAGGAAAGATTCCTATCCTTACAGAGGTTTCCCTTCAACCCTTTCTCCCAGATTTCATAATAATCTACCCAAATGCCTTGTTTGATATCTCCGCTTAGCTGCCAGTTATAAATCTCGAGCCAGCCAGCCCTAGGCAAGCATTTTCTCCTAACTGCCGACTCTCCAGCACCCTATATCTTGGTAATGGCATCAACGCCTACCAAGCTTTTCCAGACAGAAATCTTGATATTCCACCATATTCTTGTTTTCCATCAACCTCCAAATTCAGTCATTTACCAAAGGTTATTATTTCAAAATCATACTGTACATCTATATGATCTGGTCATTTTACTCATTCTTTTTTTTTTTTTTTTTTTTTCCTTTTTGGCCTTTCTTTATTGTTGTTCTTTTACAGTCGTCCCAATTCTTCCCACGACATGCCACTGCTCTCCCTGGCCTTGCCCACCCTCTGCTCCCAAAGTCAATCCCCACCCTGTAGTCCACGTCCATGGATCATTTATAGATGTTCCTTGAGTAGACCCTCCTTCTTCTTTTCCCTCTTATCCCCCTTTCCCTTTCCTCTAGTCACTGTCATCCTGCTCCTTGTTTCTATGCCTCTGGTTCTATTTTGCTCATTTGTTTGTTTTGTTCATTAGGCTCCTCTTATAGGTGAGATCATGTGGTATTTGTCTTTCATTGCCTGGCTTACTTGACTAGCATAATACTATTCTTGATGTGGTTACCTTGATTTCAGTGACCGTTATCTCCTTCTGGTTTACTATAAAGGCCTCATAACAGGTTTCCTTTGCACAAATCAAGAACACCCCCCATGCCATTCTCAATCAATTCTTATTGTACAGCAGTCTCCCTTATTCATGGCTAGGTCCCTTATTCAAGACCTTATTCAAAGTCCCTTATTCAAGACTTCCTATGGATGCCTGAAACCATGGATAGTACCAATCTTTATATATATAGTAAATTTTAATTCAGAAATCGGGCACGGAAGATATTAATAACAAGTATCATAAAATACAAGAATTATGCCAATATACTGTAGTAAGAGTTATGTAAATGTTCTCTCTCTCTCTCTCTCAAGCATCTATTATACTGTACCACCCTTCTTGTGATGATGTGAGATATGACAAACCTATTCCTGAATCTGTGTAACCATCCCTTACTTGCAACAAATTGCTTTGTGTCGCTTGTTTCAGTGGATAACTTGCTGAAGGCTTCTCATAGGCTCAATGCTTCCTGGCACATGTTGCCATCAGCCACGTTTTCTGTCCATGTCCTCCACCCACAAACTTAATGCCCTTTCCACCTTAGGTAAGCACTTCTCATGCACTGTGGTGGTAACTTTTTCCATTTGAAATGCAACAGCAAAATTAGCACAAATTTCTTTTTCCTTCTTCACAATTTCACGGACAGAAGATTCACTCTGTCCATAAAGCTCAGCAATTTCAGCATGACTTTTTTTTCCCTTATTAATTTGAGAACTTTCACCTTTTCATGTAAAGGAAGCACTATGGCTTCCCTTTGACACATTTGCATTGCCGACCTCAGTACTCTTGTGCTTTGGGGCGATTATTAGGTAAAATAAGGCATCTGTGAACCCAAGCACTGTGATACTACCAAGGTCCATCTGATAAGCAAGATGGCTGCTAAATGACGATGGGTTGGGAGTGTGTACCGTGTGGCAACATTGAACAAAAGGAGGATTCACATTTCAGGTGGAACAGAGCAGACAACACAAGATTTCACCACATTACTCAAAATAACATGCAACTGAAAACTTATAAAATGTTGATTTCTGGAATTTTCCAACTAGTATTCTCAGACTGCAGTTAACTGAAAGTAACTGAAAACACAGAAATTGAATTTGAAAATAAGGAGTGACAACTATAATTAGAATGGTTTTTCTAAAGTGCAGATGTGATCCTGCCATCTCCTTCACACAAGATCCTTTCCACCCATCTCCTACTGTCTTCATAGCCTCATCTGTTCCCACTTCACCACTTACACTCTGTTTCAACCATACTTGCCAACTAGCAGGTCTATAACTCACTGCTTTGTCTCCATTTCCAGCCTTGAGTCAAGTAAATACAGCTGCTTGATATGTGCTTTGCCTTTTCATTTGGCCTTCACCCAGCTACCTCCTAAGCATTTCACAACACTCAGTTTTAGCATGACTTTCCTCAGGAGACCATACTGGACTCCCAGCAGGTGCTCTGCTGTGCATCTCTACAGATCTGGATGGCTGCCTACCAGAGCACTCCTGCTTTCTGGTCTTCATTTGTTTCCCTTAAAGCTTGGTGGGTTAACCAATGAGTGCAGGCTCTTTGTTTTATTTTCTACTTTATCCCCAAGGCTTGGCACAGATGGGTGTTTGGCAACTGAATGGATAAATAAATTAAAAGGCTCATATAATAGAGTGAAAGCTAGATTAAAAAAAAGAATTTTACCATGTATCCAGAAAACAAAGGCATTTTTATACACCAACAATGAAACATCAGAGAAAGAAGCTAGAAAACAAATCCCATTTACCATAGCACCAAGAATAATAAGTACTTAGGAATAAACTTAACGAAGGAAGTAAAGGACTTGTATTCAGAAAACTATAGAACAATGAAGAAAGGAATTAAGGAAGATATAAATAAATGGAAGCATATACCATGTTCATGGTTGGGAAGCATTAAGATCACTAAAATGTCCATACTAACCAAAGCCATCTTTAGATTCAATGCAATCCCTATTAGAATACCAATGTCATATTTCACAGAATTAGAACAAATACTTAAAAATTCATATGGAGTAAAAAACAATCCCAAATAGCTATAACAATCCTGAGAAAGAAGAACAAAGTAGAAGGAATCACAATACCAGGTATCAAACTATATTATAAAGCCATAGTAATAAAAACAGTCTGGTACTGGCACAAGAACAGACAAACAGATCAATGGGACAGAATAGAGAGCACAGAAATAAACCCAGGACTTTATGGGCAACCAATATTCAACAAAGGGGGAAGGAACATAAAATGGAGAGCAAATAGCCTCTTCAACAAGTGGTGTTGGGAGAACTGGACAGGCACAAAAAAATGAAACTAGACCATTAACTTACACCATACACCAGAATAAACTCAAGATGGATTAAAAGACTTAAACATAAGCAGTGCCACCATAAAAGCCCTAGAAGAAAACATAGGCAAAAAAAAGTTGCAGGTATCCCATGCAGCAAAATTTTCACTGACATATCTCCCAGGGCAAGGGAAATAAAGGAACAAATAAACAATGGGACTATATCAAACTGAAAATTTCTGCTTAGCCAAAGAAAACATCAACAAAATAAAAAGGGAACCAACCATATGGGAAAAAACATATTTGCCAATGACACATCAGACAAGGATTTGATGTCCAAGATACATAAAGAACTAATACTACTCAACACATGGGAGACAAACAACCCAATTAACAAATGGGCAAAGGAACTGAACAGATACTTCACCAAGGAAGACATACAAAGGGCCCATGGGCACAGGAAAGAATGCTCAACATCACTAGCCATCAGAGAGATGCAAATTAAAACTATAATGAGATACCACCTCACACCTGTCAGAATGTCCATCATCAACAAATCAACAAACAACAAGTGCTGGCAAGGATGTGGAGAAAAGGGAACCCTGGTGCACTGCCTGTGGGAATGTAAACTGGTGCAGACACTAGGGAAGACAGTATGGAATTTCCTCAGAAAACAAAGGATAGAACTCATTTTTGATCTAGCGATTTCCCTACTTGGACTATACCCAAAGAACCCTGAAACACCAATTCAGAAGAACCTATGCAACCCTATGTTCATAGCAGCACTATTTACAATAGCCAAGCACTGGAAACAACCTAAGTGCCCATCAGTGGATGAATAGATAAAAAACTATGGTACATTTACACAATGGAGTTCTATGTAGCAGAGAGAAAGAAAAAACTCCTACCATTTGTGACAGCGTGGATGGAACTGGAGAGTATCATGCTTAGTGAAATAAAGCAGGTAGCAAAAATCAAATACCACTTGTTCTCACTTATTACAGGAGACTAATGAATAAACAAATAAGCAAGTAAAACAGAACCAGAGATATGAATACAAGGAATCAGTATGCAGAGAAGAGAGGGAGGAAAGTGGGGGAGAAGGAATCAAAGAAGGGAACAATTTAGTCAAGGAACTAGCATGGATGACCCATGGACATGGACAACATGTGGGATTGACTATAAGGGGTGGATAGGTAGGGTGGGGAAGGGGAGAGCAGAGGGAGAAAATTAGATAAATATAATATAACAACAATAAAAATAAAATAAATTTTAAAAGTGAAAAAATCATATAGGGTTGTTATTGTGAAGTGATTAAGTAGGGTAATTTAAGAAAGTGATTATTTGTACCTTAGCTCCCTTGTAAAATGAACTAATGTAGTGTGAACATTAGATAAATTAAAATATACAAATTTCTCTACATGGTGCCTTGTACAAAATATATCCAATAAACATGATTTATATGTTTTGTTTTGTTTGTTTTTTTTTTATCTAGTGGAAGCATGGGGAGTAAAGGGACTAGATCAAGAAGTGTCAAGTAGGTAAGGATGTGAGAGAAGTGATTTTATAGCAAACTATTTGTACATTACCAGTCATAAGTAGAATTTTGTCAAGTGGATAATGTAACATTTCCCACCAAGTTATCCTTAATTTGTAAATAATTCCTTTGTACTTAATTAAGAATGATTGTTATTTATGACATTTAAATTTTTATTTCTACTTTTCAAGTAACCTATTTCAGATATTATAAATTATGTCTTTTTTTAAATAGTTACATAAAATTTTATTATTTTCCTGCTTTCATTCTATATGACTTTACAGTGTACACAACTTCCTAAATAACATAAGAAAAGGTAATTTGCATACAAGGACAGAGAGTCAGGTAGGCTGTGTCTGGAATATTATAAAGATCAAAGATAACGTTTTCTTTAAGTGAGCGTTTCCTTTTCCTTTTCCTTTTCCTTTATGGAATGGTAGAAGTGGTATGAAGTACAGAGTTTGAGGAGGTAAAATGAAGTGAAATAGCATATAGATGACATTAGTGAAGGCCTAAAATACATCACAAAGTGTGGCCTAGAATTATACATGATTGCAATTGATTCAGCTTTTAATTCTCTATTCCTTATGCCAGTCATGTTAGCAAAAACTAAAGTAAGCAAAGTGTTGCTCATCAATTTGATTTTTTAAAACCTTTTTCTAATTCCAGAAGAAGTTAGAAATAAAATGCATGCATGTATTTTCTTGGAGTGAGTTATAAAATAGTATAATATTGCAAGGCTTTCACTGAACATCCAATAAAATTGAAGCAAGTCTTGAATTAAATGGCAGAAGAGCCTTCAAATGATTTCATTCTTACTTCTTTCTGATTATTAAATTAAAATTTTCTTTGAAACTTAACTTATAAATTTATGCTTTAAATAGAAATTTGTTAAAAGGCTAAGAACACTTATATATTAGAAAATTCTAAATTGTTCTCATTTAGAGGTTATAAACGATGTTTAATAGTCTTTATCCACTAATTTTGCAGCCACATGGTTTCCATCATCAGAGAGAAAATGAAAGGCATTAAAGAGGGTAGTGTTTATTTAGAATCATTTATCTCACCTTTTATTCCTAGTTTCATGACCTTATTTGATTGAACTATAAATGAATCTGTTACATCAGAGACAATTCCAGGTTAGTCTTCATTCATCATACAGCAACAAATAAGTTTTTTATTAAGTTTCTTAAATAACTGGAAAATATAGCAAAGCTATTCTTCAAATACTTATATGCAATATTTTACTCCTCTGTAATGACTTTCCTTTGATAGACTAATGGTGTGGGAAAAGGTAACATTCAGGATTTTGTAGCAGTTAGTCCCATTTTTTCCTCACCCCTCCAAACCCCAAACCAGCAAGTCTGTCATGAATACAGTAGGTGGAAAGATGGGATACCTGTCAATCCCACTTTGGGTTCACACTCTTTTCTATCTTATCCCAGAACACCTTTCCTTCCCTACCACCTCACTTAATTGTAGATACATTCATTTCCAGAAAATCTGAATGTTTCCCACCTAGTGCATGTGATTTCATTCCTCAGTATATTTGCTCACAGTTTCCTTCACCTAAGGTAGGATTTTTCCATTTTATCACTTTAAAACCTTCACCGCACCCCATCACAGGAAGCCTTATTTTGCTCCATAATTTTTGCTTCCCATTGTGCTTTGTTTATAATTCCCTTTACCATTTTTCATATCCCATTGCAGTTTGTTTCACAGTAATTTTCAAAACTACACTGAAGACAAAGATGATGTCTTGTTCACTTCATTATCTTCACCACTTAGCATAGCACCTGGGACATTGTACACACCTAGTAAGTATTCAAATGTAAGAATTGAAATTATTTTGAAACCTCATTTTTGAAAGAGGTTTGTTTCATTCAATTACTTGACATTTGGACCTATCTGAAACAATTCCCTATCACACAAAACCCATATAGCATTACTGTTGATTCTTCTATCCTTTCTGCTAAACACTTCCATTTCTTTCCACCAATCAACCAGTCTGCTTATAGGAATTGCAGTCACTTAACAGTTATTACACTGTCGTCCAAAGTGAACTTTAGTTTTGTTTACTTAGAGTGAGGAATCAAGCACTTACTGCAATATTTTAGATGTAGTCTGACAGCGAAGTATAATATGTTTTCCAGTCTCGACTGAGAGCTATTGATTACAAACTCAAGGAAGAATTAAGATTCCATGAAAAGATTTCAGGAGCTGTTTTGGTGTGGGTTCAGGAAGGTAGAGGGTTGATTTACTTTAATAAAATAATTTCCCTTTTATTGTTTTATATGCTTTGGTTGTGTAAAAATATGCTTGAAAAGATTATTTTTGCTAAAATTTGAAAATATCTATTTTGACTAGTATACTTTTTATGATATAGGCTAAGAATGCATTCAATGTTTTGGAATTTTATAGTTTAAAAAAATTTTTAAAGGCACCTGCCTGTGAACCTAAAGGTTGCTGGTTAAATCCCTAGCCAGGGCACATAACAAGGTTGCAAGCCAGGTCCCCAGCTAGCTCTGTAGCTAGAGGTGGATGAAAGGCAACCATACATTGATGTCTCTCTCCCTTTCTGCTTATCTCCCTTCCCCTCTCTCTAAAAATAATAAATAAAATCTTTTTAAAAAAATAAAATAATTTTTAAATGTATAGTCACATCACATTTTTTGTCACTAAACTGAATTCAGAATAACAAATATTACATGTCTAATTGTAATGTTGCTATCCCCTTACCCAACTCTAATTTTTACAGCACAAATTCAGAATGTCACACTTATTATTTTAATATTTCAACGTGTTAAATTTTATCTGTATTTTCAAATCCAACTTGAAATATTCACAAATTTCATATTCTCTTATGGTTTGATAAAATTATTTTTTTAAGTATTAAATATAGATAATTCCCATTGACACAGCATTAGAATTTAATGCAGATAAGATTATTGGGGCACTTAAATATGAATGAAGAAAATTAGATTTATATGTAAGAGGGGAAGATATTTAAAGATTTTGAATGAGGGAGTGATATAATTAAAAAGGTGCTTCAGAACATTCACCTGTTATTAGTGATATGCTGATATGAAAAGGTCAGTTAATAGCCAAGTGCTGGAAACAGCATAAGTACCCATCAGTTGATGAATAGATAAAAAAAACTTTGGTACATTTACACAATGGAATACTATGCAGTGGAAAGAAAGAAGGTGCTCCTTTTTGCAATAACATGGATGGAACTGGAAAGTATTATGCTTAGTGAAATAAGCCAGGTGGTGAAAGGCAAATACATTATGATCTCACTTAATACAGGAAACTAATGAACAAAACAAACAAATGAGCTAAGTAAAACCAGAGGTGTGGAAACAAGGAACAGACTGATAGTGTGCAGAGGGAGGAGGGAGAGGAGAAAAGGGAAAAAGAAGGAGAAGAGTTTAGTCAAGGAACTAGTATAGTGACCCATGGACATGGACAACATGTGGGGATTGACTGTGGGAGAAGGAATGGGGTGGGTGGAGCAGGGGAGAGCAATGGGGGAAAATGGGACAAATGTAATACAGCAACAATAAATTTTAAAAAGTTCTTTGTGCAGTTGGGGTAGAACAAGATGGGGACTGGCACTGGAGTGATAATGAAATTCAATGGAAGGTTTGCATGTGAAGAACAGTATGAGAGTGTTTGAGATCTATTGATTCAGTATATGGGATGAAAAGAAGAAGAAGTAGAGAAAAAGTTAAAGAAAATTCAAGTGATTTAAGCCTACCTGCCTAATGATAGGTACCATTAACACAAAAAGAGGAAGCTGAACTGTGGAAAATACTAGTTTTAGATTTACTAAGTTTCACATAGCAGGCATATGTCTAAGCAACGTGTGTCTGCATAATACGCATGCATTCATAATACACATATAAATAAGAAGTGTCAGTATTATATTGAAACTTTAGGGGAGATTTCAGAGCTGTAGAAAATAGATGATGTCTGCATAGGCAAAGAACTTGGTTGGAATATTTGTGACGTAAAGTCTATTCAGCAATCATTCAGTGCTGAATGATAATAGACTCCATAGTCTCATAATAGACTCCAAGCCCAGCACTCCTATTTTCCAACATAAGCAAAGTAGGTAAACTAGGTTGAGTGAAATAGTATTCCCATCCGCTACAGGATCTCAAGTATGCTTTTGCTGTCCTACATAGATCTCTTTAACCATCTATGAATAATGATTGCTAACAGCTCACAGTTACACTCGCCCTAATCCAGAGAATTGCTGTTGGCCAATAGCAATTGCCACACCCAGAGATGTCTGGGAGGCACACAGCAAATCCCTCAAAGGATGACTTTCATCTCCTGACTGACTGATTGGAAAGACATAAAAAATTAGACCAGTTACCTCATTTGAGAAAACTACAGTACCATTTAAGCTGCCCTAGGTATTAGGCTGATGCAACAACATAGCTGTAGAAAAATATGTTTAATGCATATAAATTAGATGTAAAATCAATACACAAGTCTTACATTTCTATGTGCTAATCATAAACTAGATTAGAGCAATAAAAAAATAAACAATGCAATTCCATTTACATGTGCATCAAAAAGAAGAAAATACCCAGAAATAAATTTAACCAAAGAGATAAAATACCTGTAGATTAAAAACTATAAGACATTAAAATATTGAATAAGGCACAAACAAATGAAAAGATGTTCTGTGCTCATTGATTAGAAGAATCAATATGGGTAAGCTGTCCATATTACCCAAAGCAATCCACATATTCAATATAGTCCCTATTAAAATTTCAATGTCATTTTTATAGAAATAGAACAAAAATTCTTAAAATTTGTATGGAACTACAAAGTCCTGAATCCCAAAAGTCTTGAGAAAGAAGAACAAAATTGGAGATATTACACTCTCTGGTATCAAATAATATTATAAAGCTATAGCAATTAAAACAGTTCAGTATCAGCATAAAAATTGACATGTAGATCAATGCAACATATAGAAAGCATATGCATATAATTAATTTATAACAAAAGAGCCAAGAATATACAATGAAGAAGGGACAGTCTTCTTAACGAATGGTGATGAGAAACAGGACAGTCATATACAACTGTCTTACACCATACACAAAAAATAACTCTAAATGTATTAAAGACTTAAACATAAGACCTATAACATATAACTCCTAGAACAAAATGTAGGTAGTAAGCTCCTTGACATAGGTCTTGGTGATAAATCTGACACCTGAAAGTAAAAGCAACAAAAGCAAAAATAAACAAGTGGAATCCATCATACTACGAAGCTTCTGCACAGCAAAGGACACCATCAACAGAATGAAAAGGCAACCTACTGAGTGGGAGAAAATATTTCAGATCGTATATATGATAAGAGGCTAATATTTAAAACTTATTTTTTAAAATCATACCACTTAATAGCAGAAAATGAAAAAGTCCTAATCAGATTTCAAAAATGGGCAGAAAATCTGATAGACATTTTTCCAAAGAAGAAATACAGGCTGACAAGTACATGAATAGGTGCTCATTATCATTAATCATCCAAGAAATACAAACAAAACCACAATCAGATACTAACTCTCACTTATAAGAATGGTTGTTATCTTATTGACTTTGGGGGGAATGGGTGGGTGGGTGGGGGGACAGAGGGGAGCAAAAAGGGGATGGATGTAATACAACAACAATAAAATTTAAAAAATAAATAAATAAATAAATAAATAAAAAAGAATGGTTGTTATCAAAAAGACAAAATGAACTAACCAGCAAAATAGAGACAGGCTCATAGAGAGCAGGCTGACAGCTGGGGGTAGATTGGGGGAATGGGGATATGGGGGGGGGGAGGGTTTGGGTGGGTGGAGAGATTGAGAAAGAGAGAGAAACTCATGGACAGGGACAACAGTGTGGTGATTGCCTAATTGGGAATGGGGAGGAGAGTATGGAGGGAATAAATATAGATAGTGGTGTATGGAGACTTGACTTGGGGTGGTGAACACACAATGCAGTGTACAGGTGATATGTTGTGGAATTGTGTACCTGAAACCTGTGTATGTTTATTAGCCAGCATCACCCCAATAAATTCAATAAAAAGGAATAAAGACAAGGAATAACAAGGTGGATGAGGATGCAGAGAAAAGAGAGTGCTTATTCATAATTGGTGGAAATGGAAATTGGTGCAGTCACTATGGAAAACAGTATGACGATTCCTTAAAAAACAAAAAATAGAACTACCATATGATCCAGCAATTTTACTTCTGGGAATTTATCCAAAGAAAACAAAAACATTAACTCAGAAAGATATATGTACCCCCATGTTCATTGCAGCATTACAATAAAACCAAGGTACAGAAACAACCTGAGTCCATCAATGGCTAAATAGACAAAGAAACCATAGTATATGTAACACAGAATATTATTCAGCATCAGCAACAACACAGATGGACCTCAAGGGTATTGTGCTAAATAAAACTATTATTTTTACATTACAGAGAAACGTAATTACTGCTTGATCTTTTTTATATGTGATATTTAAAACAAACAAACAAACAAGGCCTGGCTGGTGGCACAGTGGATAAGGTGCTGGCCTGTGAACCCAAAGATCACTGGTTTGATTCCCAGCCAGGACACACAAATAGGTTGCAGCCAGGTCTCCAGCCAGGTCTGTAGCTGGAAGCAGGGGAAAGGCAACCATACATTGATGTCTCTCTCCCTCTCTGCCTCTCTTCCTTCCCCTCTCTCTAAAAGAAATTTTTTAAATCTTTTAATAAGTAAATAAATAAAACAAAAAATCAAGCCTTACCAGAATGGAAAGGGGTTGGAGGAGGTTGAAGAGGGTAAAGAGAGTCAAATATATGGTGATGGAAAGAGACTAGACTTTGTGTGGTAGGTACACAATGCAATATACAGATAATGCATTATATATAGAATTGTACACTTAAAGCTTATACAACAAGGTCTGTCCTGAAAGTATCAAGCATACAAACTTTTAATTATAATGACATTGTCTCAGTACTTTCTAAACAGGCTTCATATAGTCTTACTAACCAATGTTACCCCAATTAATTTAATTAAAAAAACAAGTTCATAACACGAAATACAGACTGTTGGTTTCTGAAGTGGTGGTTTGGAGGAGTACAAGAAGTGGGTGAAGGAGGTCAAAAGCTAAAAAGAAAACAATGTAAATGTTTACAATACAGAGAAGACTAATAAGGAATTTTTGAAGAGCCAAATTTTTGCCTCTTTAGAAATAAGATAATAGCATAAAGATCTACTCTCAGCTAGTTTAAAGTATTTATCTGCAAGTATATCATTCACTAAATATCCTATAAATATATCCACCATGACCGTGATCATACAAAGTTTGCCCAGTGGTATCCAGTCATGTAATATGAAAAATAGAGACATTTATTGAAGAAGATACAAGATGCGAGAAATATTGTACATAGGACAGTGACACCTCAGTCCCCTTCAAAGTAGGCACCTTGGGACCTCACACAGTTCTCCCAATTGCCAGCAGCTCCCCAGTCATATTTTCTTGAATCTTGCTGGTGGTCTGAAATCTCCTCCCTTTCAAAGGTGATTTTAGTTTTGGGAAAAGCCAGAAGTTGCAGGGTGCCAAATCTGGGCTGTAGAGGCCTGAGTCACCATGGTGATCTGAAGTTTAAAAAAAAAAAACTGCACAAGACATGATGCTTGAACAGCCACATTGTTATGATGAAGCTGCCAGTTACCAGTTGCCGATAGCTGCAGCTTTCCAAATCATCCAAATAATTTCTGGGAAGGAATGTTTAAAGCTTAACTCAGAATCTGATGCAGATTTATTCCTCCATTTGCTCAGTCATTTTGAATGTGACAGCCACACAGTACACACGCTCATTCAGTGGTGTCTACTGCCCCCACTGACTAGTACAGTAAAGTCACCACTGCTCACACATGTGCATTCCCATCCACTCTCCTTGTCTGCCAGGTTACATCAATGCTGTGCAAACTGTTTTTGTTATATTAACAATGGCTTGACTTTTTCCAGACAGACTTCATTGTATGTCACTTCCTTTTTCATGATATTAGTAGAAAATAAAAAGTTGGCTTGGATAAGAGTTATTAATATATACTATATAAACTGAGAAAATAATGTTTTTATTTTTTCATTTCAACATTAGTTTTTTAATTTTATTTTTTATTGTTTATGCTGTTACAGTTGTTCCCATTTTTTCTCTTTTTCCCCACCTCCACTCAGTCCCACCCATTCCCCTCCCCCAATTTCCTTATTATTGTTGGTGTTCATAGGTTGTGAATAAGTTTTCTCTGATTAATCTCTTTACCATTTTTTCTCTCATCCCCCACCTCCTTTCTGGCAATTGTCAGTATGTTTTATGTATTTAAGCTTCTGTACTATTTTGTTTTCAGTTTAATGTATTCATTAGATTCCGAATATAAGTGAGATCATGTGGTATATTTCTTTCACTAACTGACTTAATTCACTTAGCATAATTTTCTCCAGGTTCATCCATGCTGTTGCAAAATTTTAGAGTTTTTAGAAATTTTTTACTACTGCGTAATATTCCATTGTGTAAATGTACCACAGATTTTTATTTTATTTTATTTATTTATTTTTTAAGAGAGGGGAAGGGAAGGAAAGAGAGAGGCAGAGAAACATCAACGTGTGGTTGCCTCTCATGCATCTCCAACTGGGAACCTGACCTGAAACCCAGGCGTGTGCCCTGGCTGGAAATCAAACCAATGACCCTTTGGTTCTCAGGCCAGCAGTCAGTCCACTGAGCCACAGCAGCTAGGGCTGTACCATAGATTTTTTTTTACTCACCCATCTATTGATGTGTATTTAAGGCTATTTTCATATCTTTGGCTATTGTGAATAGCACTGCTATAAGCATAAGGGTACATACATTTTTTTGTATTGGTGTTTTGGGGTTCTTGGGTTTATTCCCAGAAATGGAATTACTGGGTTAAAAGGGAGCTTCATTTTTAATTTTTTAAGATGCTCTCTATCATTTTCCACAATGGCTGCACCAGACGGTATGACCATCAACATTACACAAGGGTTTTATGTCCTCCACATCCTCTCCAGCACTTGTTTTTTATTGATTTATTGATAGTAGCCATTCTGATAACTGTAAGGTAATATTTCACTGAGGTTTTCATTTGCATTTCTCTGATGTTTACTGATGTTGAGCATTTTTTCATATGTCTACTGGCCTACTGTATTCCCTCTTTGGTGAAGTGTCTATCCAACTTTTTTGCTTACTTCTTAATTGGGTTGTTTGTCTTCCTGGTGTTGAATTATAGTAGTTCTTCATATATTTTGGAAATTAAACCCCTGTTAGATGTATCACTGGCAAAAATATTCTTTCACATAATGGGTTCCCTATTCATCTTGCTGATTAGATGTATCGAAGGTTTTTATTTTTAAAAAATTTTATAAGATTTTATTTATCATTTTTCAGATAGAAGGGAAGGGAGAGAGGAAGAGAGGGAGAGAAGCATCAATGTATGATTACCTTTCACTGGCCTACAGCTGGGGACCTGGCTTGCAACCTGCTTATGTGCCCTGGCTGGGAATCAAACCAGCAAAACCTTCAGGTTTGCAGGCTGGTGCCTTATCCACTGTGCCACCAGCCAGGGCCAGAAGCTTTTTAATTTGATGCAATCCATTTGTTTATTTTGTGCTTTCTTTCCAGTGCCTTAGGAGATATATCAGCAAAAATATTTCTATGTTGAATATCTGTGATTTTACTACATATGTTTTCTTCTAGGATTTTTATGGTATTGCATCTTATATTTAAGTCTTTTATCTATTTTGAGTTTATTTTTGTGTATGATAGAAGTTGATGGTCTAGTTTCATTTCTCTGCATGTACTAGTCCAGTTTCCCCAACACAATTTAGTGAAGAGACTGTCTTTGCTCCATTGTATGCTCTTACCTCCTTCATCAAATATCAATTCCTCATACAGGCAGGGTTTTTTTTTTAAGGTTTTATATTTTAAACAGTTCAATTAAATCCTAAAACATATTATGTCTTATAAAATTGTAAAATATCCTCATTCATCATATGGTTTGATATTCAGATGCAATTTAGTTGTCATTGTGGATATCATTTGGCTATAGAATTTAGTTTCAGAAACTCAATTTTCAGACCTTTTAGAAATGCTTTTAGAAAAGTATAATAAAGAATAATAAATGGAACATTCAGCCTTTTAGAGGCGGTATATACATGCTTGTTTTGTTTTCACTATTGCACTGAAGGTATTTTTAAAGTTGGAGAAGTCAAAAAGATTTAGACACATCAGTCTATATTTCCTAAAACCAAAGACTTGCTTCTATAAACTACATTAGAATAATCAACCTCATGCAATTATTTTTGTTATAATCTAATCTAAAGACCTTGTTTCAAAATTTACCAATTTTGTTCAACTAATTTCTTATATACCATTCTTTTGAGTCCAGGACTGGTTATACATTTAATTGCTATGTCTTTTTAGTCTCCTTCAATCTGAAACATACCTAAATTATTTTTATTTCATGATCATGTCATATTTGAAGAATACAGACCAAATATATTATAGAGTGTGATTTTCTGATGTTTACACATTATAAAACTTATGTTACAAATAATTTTGTCAGGGGTACCATGAAAGTGATACTGTTTCTTTCTTAGTGCATAATATCAGTGAACCTATGCTGTCCATGAATTCCATTACTGGTGACTTTAACTTCAATCACTTGGTTAAGGTGATGTGGTTTCCAGTTTCCTCAGCTATAAAGTTATTTTCTTTCCCTTTGTAATTAATAAGCACCATGAAAGGAACACCTTGATGCTATGTAAGCTCATGATTCTCATAAAACTTTAGCTTCCCTTATTATTTAACCCAATATATAAATATTTTATTTTGATATGTAATCAGTATGAAAATATAAATATAATCAGTATGAAAAATCAGTATGATTTTATATGTTTTTTCATTATTAAGACGTTAGCTTTCACCACTGCCAGTGTAGCTCAGTTGGTTGGAGGTTGTCCCATAAACTGAAAGGTTACCAGTTTGATTCCTGGTTAGGGCACACACCTGGGTTGTGGCCTGGTCCCCACTTTGGGATGCATGCAAAAGAGAGCACATTGATGTTTCTCCCTTCTCTTTCTCACTTCCTCCCCCTCTCTCTAAAAATAAAATTTTAAAACACATTAGGTTTTTAGAATAGTTTCAGATTTACAGCAAATTTGAGGGAAAGGTCCAAAGATTTCCCATATACTCCCTGCCCCTACACATATGTAACCTTCCTAATTATTAATATCCCCCACCAGAGTAGTGCATTTGTTACAATTGATAAACCTACATTGACAAATCATAGTTATCCAAAAGTCCACAGTTTAAATTACAGTCATTCTATGGGTTTGGACAAATGTATAATGCCATGCCCTAGAAATCCTGTGTTCCACCTATTCATCTCTGCATTGACCTACTCCAGGCCCACCCAAACAACCCCTGGCAACCATTGATAGCTTTTACTTTCTTCATGGTTTTGTCTTTTCCAGAATACTTAAAGCATATAGCCTTTTCAGACTGGCTTCTTTCATTTAGTAATATCAATTTAAGTTTCCTCAATGTCTTTTCATGGCTTGATAGTTCATTTCTTTTTAGCAGTGAATAAGATTCCATTGTTTGGATGTATCATAGTTTATTTATTAATTTACATACTGAAGGGCATCTTGGTTGCTTCCAAGTACAGATAATTATGTATAAAGCTGCAACAAATATTCATATGCAGAAAGCAATTGCTGGATCATATGGTAACAGTATGTTTAGCTTTGTAAGAAAACACTAAACTGTCTTCCAAAGTGGCTGTACTTTTTAGCATTCTCAGCAGCAATGACTGAGAATTCTCGTTGCTTCATAATCTCACCAGCATTTATTATTGTCAGTGTTACAGATTTTAGCCATTCCAGTAGATGTGTAGTGGTATCTCATTGTTGTTCTCATTTATATTTCACTGATAACCTATAATGTGGAGTATCTTAAAATGCTTATAGTTGATGAAAGAAATATTCTAAGAAATTAAAGTTGTAGAGCTACAGAAAGGAAAGATAGGTTATAAAATAATTTTATATTTTATTTAAATCTGTTGCATTTAGTATATTTTCTTCTTCCCTTGATTTTAAATATCTGTACAAAAAGAAAAAGAAAACAAATAAAAGAGAGCTTACTACAAGACTTTTCTCAATTTAAGTTCTCATATTGCAATACCATTTATACATCAAAGAAAGGTCATGTCCTGTCACTTTTTTTTTTTTTTTAAAGATTTTATTTAATTATTTTTAGAAAGAGGGGAAGGGAGAGAGACAGAGAGGGAGAGAGACACCAATGTATGGTTGCTTCTCACCCGCCTCCAGCCACAGACCTGACTGGAGACCCGATTTGCAACCTTGTTATGTGCCCTGGCTGGGGAATCGAACCTGCAACCCTTAGGTTCGCAGGCCGGCGCCTTATCCACTGTGCTACCAGCCAGGGCTCCTGTCACATTTTTATCTTATCTGACAAGCTGTAAAGTATCCCTTAAAAGAAAAAAAGGAAGTATAAATGTCACGTTGTCTTCTTAACAACTTGAATAGGAGACAGTACCCTTAATAGTGAAATTTTGTCTTGAAATGATGAAGAGATTATTCTGTGAATAATGTACAAGTCTCATTCCTACTAATCTGCTTTGCTTAGAAGCCTTATAGGACCACATACATATTTAATAACAGTATAATATATCATAGGAGAGTTGAATGACCTTTAAGCAATGCAAGTGAACATTTCACAAAAGAACAATACTGTACCAACAGGTCAGCATTTCAAATATTCAATATCACATACTTATTTTTGTAACATGCTTAGCAGGAGTGCTTAGATCAAAGGAAGTAGTTTTCCAAGTAAAGGATTTGCAAACCCAGTCACTGTCTTGAGTGTTAAGAATCTGTTATTACTGAAGAGAACTATGTGACTTAAACTTTCTGCCTCTGACGCAACACCAGCCCCACTTGTTTGACTGATGTCCTTGATAACCTTTGTTCTAAAAACAAACAAACAAACAAACAAAAACACAGGAAGTCAGGTGCTTCTTGAGCTTCTCCCTTCCCCTAACAGCTGCTGCCCCACCTCTTTGCACCTCCCCTCCCACGCGTTGAAAACTGTTGAAAATTAAAGAGCTGTCTGCTACTCCTCACCCTCAGCCCATCCAGGATAGTCTCTCTGACCACTGTCTGCAGCACTTTGTGCTCAGAGATCAAATTTAACATTTGTGAAATTCAACACAATTTGCCAATATTTGTGAAAGTCTATAATGAGTCAAGAAAATCTACAATGAGCCAGACACTAGGAATACAATCTCTCTCTGAAAAAAATGCAACAGTGTAGTTTAGATAGCCATCTAAATAATTATAAAATGAATGTGATAAGAATGAAAATAAACACATTTCCAAATATGAGGAAAGGTACCACCTACCCCTGGCTTTAGCAAGATCATTTAAAAATTTTTGTAGATGTTGGCGTCTATCCTTTTCTTTTGGAATCCCTAAATCAAATCATATCAAGCTTTCTTAAAGTGGTACCACATCCCACTAAACTTTTGCTGGGCCTTTTGGAACTTGTGTTTTTTGGCACTGTACCTACAGAGCTTAGTGAACAGCTCTGAGGAGAATGAGAAAGCTACATATGGAAAAGCAGAGCGGCACCAATATTCTTAGAATGCCTAGATTATTGTAACACTTGGGGGAAATGAAGATACAGTTAGGAAAATAGGGGCAGTGTCTGCAAAGCCCTGAAGGTGAGACAAGGCTAGTGTTGAGTTTAGGCAATGATAGGGCAGTAAAAGTTGTCAAGTTGTCAATTATTACTGAATGTCTTTATCTTGTGATTGATGAGGCATCATTAAAATGGATATTGGTAAACAGCAAAAGGAAGCAAGTATCTGTCTTTTTTTTAATTAGAAATTCCACTCTGAAGAAATAAGGACAGTAGGTTTTCATTGGGATGCAGGGCCAGACTGGAGTCCAGTGACATGTAAAAATTGCTGTCCCAAAGATCCTAAGACTTTGGAGTCCAACACACTGTTATTGGAACCAGCTGGGTGCTGTAAGTCTGGCTTGAAGTAGGTGGAAGAGCATTCCCTACAGGCTCCTGCGAAGGCAAAAGGTGTCAGAGGAGTGTTTAACACAGCAGAGAATTGGTAGAGACAAATCCATCTTTCCATCATCTCCTGAAATCCACCTCACACAAGCTGACTGTGAACAAACTCCACCTGATCATTGCTCTGAAGAACAAAATCCCAGTCTCTTCTTAATGAAATACCTCTTTTACTTTTCCTCTGCAACTATATTTGAAGTGAAAGACTTTCCTACCTGCTGTTTCACAAAACCAGTAAAAAGCCCACGTGGCTGATTTTCAACAGAAAGACAAATCTGGTGTCAAGGGAAGTATCTCTAGTGCTGCACCTGTATGTCTCTCTGCTCCCTGAGATTGCAGCTTTCATAGTTTGTTCTGATTAGCTTGTGCCCATGTGAAATGCATGCGGGGTGCTGCACAATTCAAAGTGCAGCAGCAATCAGTACTTTTAATCAAGACAGCTCTGCTCTCCTGGGCTTTCTAATGCTGTGAACCCAAGTTTGAATTGTTTCTATTCTCTAGTCCAAGTGTATGTATAAAGCAAAGATCATTGGTTTGAAACTCTGCCTTGGATTCAAGTTTTGACTTTAACATCCGCTGAGTGTGTGAACTACTTCTTTAGGCCTCAATTTTCTCTTCTACAAAATGGCAGGAAAATAAGTTAAATAACATCCAAAATTCTCTTCTCCAAGCTTGTTGTTATAGTAGAAACCTTTTGCTCAATGTCAACCTAGCAGGCACACCCATTGTGAAAGGCACATCTGTTGTAGAGATCACTTAAAGAAAATAAACACTATATAAAATTTTATGCATTTAATAACTGCTACTATGTGTTCCTTTAACATGCCGAGGATGAGATTCTTGCCTTTAAAATTCTAGTTCTCTCTCAAGAGACATGAAAATGCTTTGTATTTTATTAGCCATGGCTCTAGCTCTTGTCTTGTATATTAACATTAGTTATGAGATATCCTTGCTGACGTAGCTGAGGAGAAATATCTTCCTTTGCTTCCCTTTTCCCACTTCTCGCTATAAGTTTGTACCCAGCTATGCAACTAATGACCCTGACAGTAGGAGCTGTGCTTCTAGTTGTCCAACAACTGAGAAAGAAATCTGAAGAAATTCAAGCAGCATTAGCTTTCAGAACCTTCTACTTTGCTTTCTATCCAGATTCATCCAATTTTTTGGTTATAAGAGATGTTAAAATATTTTTCTAAGCACAAATTTAAGTAAATTTAATAGTTCATTGTGCTAATCAAAACATCATTTATACGTGATACTTAACATAGGAGATTTTGTCTTGGTGATACAGATCACAAAGCTGCCACTTCATTCATTGACAATTCCTAGTCTTATAGTACAGGTCTGAAAAAACATTCAAAGATCAGAATGTCTCCAAATAAAACAGAAGAAATGTGTCAGAACAAATGTTTAGATCTTGCGTCAATTCACTGTACAAACCATCTAGAAGCTTGTAAACAACTGAAAAAGTCCCTTGATATTCCATAATTCCAAAACCATCTTCATTTAACTTTGCTCTTGCTTGAAACTGATAGGTTAAGTGATCTAATTTAGTATCTTCAATTATAATTGCATAATAATGCAACTGCTGGAGACACATCTTTTATACCTGTCATATCCACCTATTGAGAATATTGTTTCTGAAAATTTTAAGGATTTTACTTTCTCATTAGATTACAAAGCTTTGCCCAAAAGTAGGTAGGGGGAGGTTAGGATGTTGTCTCTAGGAAATGTCACATGTTATGAGGGCCACCATACACACACTGATTCTCAGTCTTCCTCTTACTAGTCATGAATGACTTCTTCATCTTCACTGTTTATTACCCTGGGCTTGAGATCTACTTTGTGATGTATTACATATAAATGGTTAACTTATTCTATTCTGAATGTGAATGAACAACCTTTTATGACTAAAGATGTCTACAGGCAACATAGCTAAGATGGCAAAAAATGCAGCATAAGATGGGAGGTACATCAGCAATGAAGACATGTTATGTTATAGAGATAAGAACCAATATTTTAGATATATTTTTTAAGGAGAAAGAGTCCTTAACTACTTGGTACATACAATTAAATGATTCCATAAGGTAAAATTCTTACAAAAAAAAGCTAAAAGTCTTGTTTTCCCCCATAGAATTCAATGAGTCAGTATACAAAACAGAGTAAGGCATCTTTTTTTTTTTTTAAGATTTTATTTATTATATTTAGAGAGAGGGGAAGAAAGAAAGGCCTAGAGTGAGAGAGACATCAATGTATGGTTGCCTTTCACCTGCCTCCAGCTACAGACCTGGCTGGAGACCTGGCTTGCAACCTGGTTATGTGCCCTGGCTGGGAATTGAACCAGTTACCTTTGGGTTTGCAGGCTGGAGCCTTATCCACTGTGCCACCAGCCAGGGCTTAAGGCATCTTAATGAGAACAATGGAGAGAAACATGAGAGATATGTGAATAGCTGCTATAAAGACTGTGCAAATAGATGTAGAGACAGGAATTTTTCAATATATGTTTAATAAGGGAAGTACTTTATTTTATCATGTGACACCATATAACAGCCATGTTTATAGTTGCCTAACCACAATATAATTTTGAATAGGGAAAATGGCTCAGAAACAGTAGTATTAATGATCCAGGTATTGATCTTTATTTGATAAAGAATAGCAGTTTTGATGATTGACTTACCAGAATTTTTAATTGAAATTTTATACTGAATTCCTGTTTTCTTAAAAAAAAAAAAAAAAAAAACTGTTTTGAACAAAATATAAACTACATATATTCACATAATGTACAGCATTTGAAAGCAAGCTTTAAAATATCCCATCTCAGTCAATTTTGCTTTTCTCAGAATTAAAAATACCTAATTCCATTATGCTGAATTTCTCAGTGCCCTTCATATCATTTCCAGGGGACTTCCTGGGTAATAATGAATTTCTATCTTCCCTCAGAAAGACGCCGATAAACCGGAAGTTCTCTTACCACATTTCCCAGCATTCCTACAACCTGCACCTTCTGCTCATCTGAGACATGCTTCTCACTGGCACAGCAGAGAAAAAACTACCTAAATTGTAAGCCTGCCTATGTCAGTCATTAACGACAGAAAAACCTTAAATAGGTCATGACACTTCCTCAGGCCTCTGTTCTCAATGGCAAAAATGTCCTATTTGTTGTCCTTTATTATTTTATTTTCACAATAACCCTTAAAGTTAAGTGAGTTAGCCTTATCATCATTTATAAAGGAAATTCAATCTCAACAGGGCTACACAATCCATCCACGATCTCATAGGTAGTGGTAATAGGACAGTTAAATTTACACAGATTTGCTCAAGACCCTAGTACTGGTCAGTATATATTGTGTTCATAAATTTGTTAAATGAAGCAAACATTTCCCAGGACCCATCCAATGATCACATTTTACACTTCTACTTGCTATTTTTTCTCTTCTTTCAAACAGCTTTTAAATTAGAAATACATATAGGTTGGTCACTAAATTTCATAAAGCATGGTTCTTTGATTTAATCAAACTTTCTTATATTTTTACATTAAGTCCAGAGATTTTTTTTTTTTAAGATAGCTCCCACTACTGCCTGCCTATCTGAAAGCTTTTGGACAATATTGTGATGTTTGGTATAATATATTCTACCTCATTTTGCCTATTAAAAGGCTTAGTAAATATTATCTTCTTTGAATAAGAGCAGACATGAAATAGCCTTTATTGAATTCAACACATTTTACCAGCTTTTAGTTTTTCTAGTTGCCATTCATATTATGCAATTGAAGTATATTTGTGGCTTTCTTCTATGGAACTTTATACCATTTTTACATAACGTTCATAAGTAAAAATGAAAACCCTACTTGGCATTTGACACAAAAAACTGGGGATTTTTATTTCAGTGTAAACCAATTATAAAGATATAAGCTATCGCAGATAAAACATTGTGGTTGTTTTTTAAGGAAAAAGAAGAGAAAGGAAAAGAGAAAAAATTTTATGGACAAATATATGTGTACATATCTATTTAAATATTTTAAAAGTGAATGAATATCTTAATGCCCATGTTACCAACAAAAGAAAGAAATCCACTTAGATGTTCATAAAATATAGAATGTATTTTTATCAAAACCAGAAATAAAAGAATGGACTCAGGAAGAAATCATTTATGAGCGATAATAAGATTAATAGAGAAGAAAGTGAAAGTAATGTGACTATCATTTTAAGTTTAAGGTTAATTAGCTCATAAAATGAACCTCAGAAAATGAAACTCAACTTTCCCCATACCACATTATTAGATGAGAAATGTTTATTCTGGATTTAACATTTTTATGCTCTAAGTAGAATGGATAATGGCTAAGTTAGTAGGCATTTATATCATCATGAATAGCTGGAAAATAAAATAGCACAAGAACATTGCAAGTTGTAACAGATTTTAAGGTATGGCAACTTTCCCATTTTGATTTAAAATGTATGGAAAGAAAAAGCTGAACTGAACAAATACATATTTATATATATAATTCTAAATTCTGGACATAACCAATGAACTCATGAAATTATCAAATGAATACTATTTCCATCAAAATAAATAGGCTTGTTGAAGCCTTGTGATTAGAATGTACTTGGCATGTCCTATGAATGAGAAACAAGCATGTGTGAATACATAATAGCAGGTAAAGTGAAATAGGTGCTAGAACTTGAGGCTGGCTTTATAGGTAGACAGTGATAAGGTCTTTGGGGTTTATTCTTAATGTGCTGGCAAATGATTGGGATTATTCTGAACTCATTGATGCTATCCCAGTAGATGTTGTGGCATCAACACTTTCACTTTCACAATGAGATAGAGTCCCCTAGAAAATATCAGTGACAGGTCACAGTGCTGACTATATAAAGTACAGGGTCTAGACTCAATATATAACCCAGAGACATCCTTAGAAAACCAAGTCAAATTAATTTACCTTACGTAAAATTCTTAACCAGGGGTTTAGGAACAGAAGGCACTTTATTATTGATGCTGATACATTCTTTTTCCTATCAATAAAAAGGGTGCTTCAACTTCAAATTCTGCAATCTGGAGTTGTGATAAATCTCATTTGTTCATTCATTCATCCATCCATCCATTTATCCAGCTATTCAAAAGCACTTGCCCTTTAAGAAATGCTATGCTAGGCTCTGGACATATAGTACTGACAAAAACAAGTTTGATATCTGATCCTGGTAAACTAGTCTAATTCCTTAAAATCTAGTCACCATCTGCAAGCTTCACAGAGCTCATTATCTGCCACCATCTAATTGGAGGCAATACATCTACCAACTGAGCTTGACAATTGAGTTTTATACCAGTGCATTTTAAAGATTCATCCTGAGCATCAAGATTATCCCAATAGTTTATGGTTTTAATCAACAAGATAATCATATCTTCAGATATCAAAGTTAAATACTACAAATGAAAAAATGCTAAGATTAATAAAAATAAGAATTACATTACAGCTTGGAGATTTTCTATCCAGAAACAAAGCTTTGAGGAATAGAATGTATGATGCATCCATGGCAGATCCACCTGTGTTTGAATTACTAACTTATTTCACTAAGAACCTGATTTTGATTAAGAAAGGGAGGTTTATCCAGGTGACAATTCTATTATCAGAAGTCTTGTGTAATGCCACCTTTCCTGGGAGTTATGTAGAAATAGGCTATGCCATTTCATCCCTTTGCTACCATTACTTATATTATTTATTTTTAACAAGTTTAAAGAAGTATAACTGAAATATAAGTGAAAAATAATGAAGATGTACAAATTGATGTTTTGACATCTATGTAAATTCATTAAGCCATCAACAAGATAGTAAAGTTGTTCTTCACCCCCACCCCCTAAATGTTTCCTTATTCTAGTATGTAATCCTTGCTCCTTGTCCATTTCTGCTCCAGGTCTCACATGGAAGCACTGTTTTACCTTCTGCATTGTTGATTGGTTTGCATATTCTATAAATTCTTATGAGTAGAACCATAGAGTATATGCTTGTTTCTGTCTGGCTTCTTTTATTTATCATAATTATTTTGATATTTACCAATGTTGCACATATCAATAGTTCATTCTTATTTATTTCTGAGTCATATTTCAGTTTATAGACATTTCACAACTTGTTTATCCATTCACCTTCTAACTACTTCTTTAGCTGTATCCATCCCACAATTTTTGATGGTTATGTTTTTATTTTTATTTAGTTCAGATTATTTTTTAATTTTTTAAGATTTATTCTTTGGCCTGTAGGTTATTTAAAAGTATATTACTTAATTTTCAATAATTTGGGGATTCCAGATATCTTCCTGTTATTGATTTTAAATTTAATTTCCTTCTGATAAGATAGCATACATTGTATGACTCAAATCCATTTAAATTTATTAACTGTTTTATGACTTACGTATAGTTTATATTGGTAAATATTCTATGTGAACTTGAAAAGAATGTGCATTCTGCTGTTGTCAAGTGAAAGATTTCACATATGTCAACGAGGCAATTTGGTTGCAATGTTGTTCATTCTTCTTCAATATCCTTACTGATATATTTTATCTTCTGAGTCTAACAGAAATTGAAGATCTGTTTATTTCCCTTACAGTGAGTTCTATGTGTTTCTGTTTCATATGTTTTTGAAGAACTGGTTTTATGTGCACAAACATTTCATACTGGTATATTTTCCTGATGAATGCACTCATTTGTCATTATCAAATAAAGCTTTATATTCCTCATAAAATCCTTTGTTCTGAAATCTACATTTATTTTAATATAAATATAGTTTTCTTTTCTTTTTTTTTTAGGACCATAGAGCTTTATTAGAAACAGAGTTCTTCCTGTTGGTTCTCACTGTGTCAAATGAGAAAACTTCTATTAGTGTCCTATAGCCTCCCATGGACTCTCCCAGCTGATGATGTTTTCTTTCTTTCTTTCTTTTTTTTTTTTTTTTAATTAAATATAGTTTTCTTCGGGTTACTGTTGGCATATTTTACC
This sequence comes from Noctilio leporinus, assembly GCA_004026585.1. NCBI lineage: Eukaryota > Metazoa > Chordata > Mammalia > Chiroptera > Noctilionidae > Noctilio > Noctilio leporinus. The sequence continues at coordinate 95,362 of PVIW01005352.1, forward strand.
TATTTCCACCATTTCACTTTTAATTTATTTGTGTCTTTGTAATTAAAATACATGTCTTGTGAGAAACATATAATTCGGCCTTGCTTTTCTTAATCCAATATGTAAATCTCTTCCTTTTAATGTGATGATTGATGTGATTACATTTAAAACTACCAACTTTCTGTTTGTTTTCTATTTTTTCCCATCTGTATTTTTTTCTGTTTAAGTAATTTAATTATGATGTGCCTTCCTGTAGCATTCATGTTTCTCCATGCCGGCTATTTTTCTTTTTCTTTTTCTTTTTCTTTTTAAAGATTTTACTTATTATTTTCAGAGAGAGGGGAAGGGAGAGAGGCAGAGAGGGAGAGAAACATCAATGTATGTTTGCCTTTCACCTGCTTCCAGCCACAGACCTGGCTGGAGACCTGGCTTGCAACCTGGTTATGTGCCCTGGCTGGGAATTGAACCAGCGACCTTTGGGTTCACAGACCAGCGCCTTATCCAATTTGCCACCAGCCAGGGCTGTTTTGCTTTTTTGGATTCATGAATCTGTGAATTTAAAGTGTTTTTTAAATTAAATTTTTGGGGAAATGGCCTTTATTTCTTCAAATAATGCTTTCTCTCCCTTTTGACTCTCCTTTTAGTCTCTAATTATATGAATGTTCAGTTGCTTGAAATTGTCCTATACATTTCATTGATGCTCTGTTCATTTGTTTTCAAGTTCACCAAAATATTTCTCTGCAATGTGTATTCTGTCAATAATCCCATATGGTTTAGTTTTCATTTCTAGGAGTTTGATTTAGATTTTTAAAAGTATTTTCCACATTTCTACCTAGCTTCTTAAACATATGAAATAGTTATAATAATGGTTCTAGTGTCTTTCTCTACTAATGCTATCATCTATATCATTTCTTTGTTAGTTTTACTTGCATAATTTTTCTCTTGACAATGGACTGTATTTTTTTTTTTTTTTTTGCATATTTGTATGCTTGCAATTTTTTATTGAATGCCAGACATTGTGATTTAATGTTTGGCTCTGCATAATTTTATATAATATAAATATTATTGAACTTTGTGATGTGATGAAGCTATTGGAAATATTTTATTTCATTTAAGACCGGATTTAAGTATTTTTAGGCAATACCAAAACATCATTAAGCTTAGAGCTAATTTTGCTCCACTTCTGAGACAAAATTCTGTTGATTGCTCTAACCAATACCCCATGATTTATAAAGTTTTCCCCTTCTGGCTAGAGAAACAGACACTATTCCCAGTCCTGTCTAAAATTCAGGACTATTCCTTATAATCCTTTTAAGTAGTTCTTTCCTCAGGTAGTTTCCTCAAATGTATCCTTTTATCAATATTCAGTTGAATATTCAAGTATTCTGCAAATCTCTGGAGTTTTTCTGTGTAGTTTTCTCCTATCCCCTACTCTAAACTCTGTGCTCTTCCCTGGCTCTTAGCTCTATCTCCTCTATTAAAAAGAACCAATTGGCTTTACTTGGGTTTCTTCTCCCTGTTCTGTGCCCTAGAAAGAAACTCTCTCTAGACAGCAACCTGAAACAATTTTAGGGCTCTCATCATTTGTCTCCTGTCTCCCAAGAATCATGTTCCTTTATTGTCTGATGTCCAATGTCCTGAAAATCATTGTTTCATATTTTTGTCAAGTTTCCCTCTTGCTTGTGAAACTTGCTATTTTTAATAAACAGGAGTTAGGATATTTGAATATCTATATTATTATGTATGAGAAAAATAACTGCTTTTATCTAAAATAACTAGCAATCACTAATGCATGAAATTAGATTTTAACAAAAAATAATGAATGATAATGACTTGCGATTCCTTCAACAACTGAAATCATGATGCCTTTCTTTTTAATTCCATAAAAATAGTTTTTCTCTTTAATATTTTATCAGTGAATCCATGAATTGGGTTAATTTTGTGGATGTATGTCTGGCAAAACAAAAGAACAACGAAAAAACTTGATGATTCAATGTATTGGAATACTGAAGATAAATCTTTCCAAATGTTGGCTTCTAAGCATGTATCCTCCATTAATTAAAAATATCTCTATTTGATCTGCACAGACATAGTAGGGAAATGTATATATCTAACAAAATTATACTGAATCATCTAGACAGGTTCATTTACCACAGCTCAATGAATTAATAATTGCAAATGACAAGACACCAGAGGGCTTTTCTCATGATTTGAAGATCCTTATAAACATCCACTTCCTTAACACCTATACTTTGATGTCTCAAAGTCATGTTATACCCAACATAGAGTCAAATACATTGTATGATCCTTAAATGTAATCCAATCAAATGACAAGCTGTCCCATCTATCCCATTCTAGATTTCAGTCTACTGTGAGACATTTTTTCTACTCTGCTCTATCCTTCAATCTCCAAATACAATTTTTATCAGAGTTATACTGACTCACAATATCTGTTATCTCTCTTCATTTCCACTAGCTCATGTTATCCTCCCTTATGTTATCACCATTCCTGCTTCCTCAAGTATATTCTTCATCTCCTCCAATCTGTTCTCCACATCTTAGTCAAAGCAATCTTTTCAAAACAAAATCTGATCATCTGTTGCAGTCCTATATATATTATATGATTAAAATAATTCATCTTCCATTGATAAAGGAATGCTTGCCATGGCCTACAAAACCTGGTTAAAATCCTGCTCTTAACATTCTATTCTTAGTCATAAGACTATTCTTAGTCTTATGCCTAAGACACACTGAATTTCTCTTTATTTCTCAAACTGATCTTCTTTCATAGACCTTTGAATGTGCTATTCCTTCTATCCATAACCTTCTTTACCAATCATTAATCTCCCTTCCATAGCATCATATAATTAATTTTAATTCCTATACATCCTCAGACCTTGAAGATCATTTCTTCAGGAAAGTATTCCTTTCTCCTTTAAATTAGTCTAGGTCTTGGTATTATGATTTGTTTTTGTTTTGTTTTGTTTTGTTTAATTTTCACTGCAGCTTTTACTTTTTCTTCACTTCACTTCTAACAGTTATAAATTCTACAATTATCTGTGTTGCTATTCAGGTTCTCTTATTTTCCAAATGAGCATGCAAGCTCCAAGGGGAAAGAAATTATGCAGGCGGTGGAATAATGAACAAACTGAACTAACAAGCAAAATGGGGACAGAATCACAGATGGACAACAAGGGGAAGACTAGGGGGTGGAGGGATTGAGCAAAAAGGAAAAAGGACTCATGGACATGGACAACAGTGTGGAGATTGCTGGGAGGCAGGTATAAGAGGACTAAAGGGTACTGGGAAAAACTTACAATAAAGATTAAATCTAAAAAGGAAAACAGCAGCAGTTTACTTGGATCCTTGACAGAGGACTACGGGACTAAGGGAATATCATTGGATGCTTGTGTAGATTTATATGCTCCAAGATGGTCCATCCCCAGCACTCCACTGGCTTAGTATTACTGAGGCTGCTCACCCAGCTTAGACATAGTCATGAGGAATTGGCAAGAGACTCCTTAACAGAGATTAAATTCTGTAACCTCGTGAAATGCAGCCTCTGAAGAGCAAGTAAGTCAACTGATTCATGGGAAATGTTGAAAGAAATTTCTTGCAAACCTTAATTTATGAAGACTAAAATTTACATCTATTGTTCCTTCATTATGAACAATAAAAACAGCAACAACCCATCCTTCATGATACAAAGTAAATATTAAGCAAGCTTCCAAATTGTATATTTCTTCCTGTTCTACCCATTTTTAGTCTTTTCTTTCTAAAGCCCAGAGGAGAGGATCAGGGAAATGGCTCCTTTTTAGTCATGAACACTTACTCAAGTCGGAAAATTGTGCTTCATCATCTTGTAATTGGAATTTCACTAATTCTAAGTTGGGGAACCGGCAAATGCAGACAGCCAGCTCTGATTCCCTTTTATACCATTTAATGAGTTCCCTACTGTATTTAGTTATGTAAATACTGTTATTGTGAAGCCTATTGAAGAGTGTGGTTGTGTTTTCATAAATCCAAGTACAGCATCTTTATTCTGACAAATGGCCTCAGGGCATTGTAGTTTGTTCCTTGCTGCTGCTTCTGTTATTTATGTAAGAAGTAAATAAATAAAGGGAAGGGATGGTACAGGGAATCATAAGATAATCAATTTCAGCCCTGGTTGGTGTGGCTCTTGATTGCTGTTTCCTTCCCTCTCCTTCTCCCTCACTTCTGATCTCTCTAAAAGCAAAGAAATAAAATCTTTAAAATTAGATCATTTTTATAGTAACTGTAGCACTTTCAGGCTAAAGAAAAAGCATGTAAATAAGTTCATAATTGTTTCCCAATATTAATCTATTAGATACAGGTACCATTCAGTGAGGTCATTTATTTCTCCTTTAGAAGATGCTTTAGAAAAGGATACTTACTATTCTAAGGTTTCCCCAACTACCATTACATTTTTACTTATTAAATCACAGGGAAAGTTGTAACTACCTTATTTAGGTCAGTTTAGATTACTAGTATTTCAAGTACAACTATTCTTAGCATTCAATAGTTTAAAAATATTTATAGAACACATATTCGGTATCAGACATTGGGCTGCATCTTAAGACTACAATGGTAAGAATAAAGCTCAGAATCAAAAGGAAGGTTTATATAAAAGTAAAGTTGTATGTCTTACATATGTGTGTTACTGGCTTTAAATTTTTATCTTTTACCAAGTAGGTGTGAATTTGAAATCACAAGAATCTTTTGCTCTGTATGTCTACAACATGAACTGATTAAAACTCTAAACTCAAGCTAAGTGATCTTTAAGGAACAGCTGAAATCTGTGGGGAAAAAATGGTATACAGAGGTAACAAGAAACTTTAAAATTACTGATGATTCCAAAGATCTCAGTAGCTCGATATGACACTGATTTTTAAAAGAGGGGCTACAGAATGGTATCTATTCCCTCAAGCAAATGAGCATGGCCATATTAGAGTTTGGGAGCTAGATTTAAATTCAGATTCCCAGGAGAGTAGATAAAAAGGAACAACATGGAAGATAATTTTAAGGTGTCTTATCTTAAACTTTAAATTTCTTTAAAAAGGAAACTGGCCTGTTTCTTTAGAGGAACAAGCAATTACAGTAGTTGTTGTTAGCTCTAGTTGCTAAAGCACAGGAAAACCTTGGTAATTATCAAGTTGTTCTAATTCTTGTTGGCCAAAAATGTACTTTTGAGCTTGGAGGAGGAGGCTGTTTTCTGTAGTGAAACAAAAAAAAGAGCCCTGCCAAACCTGGAACAGTAATGTTCTAATTTAGCTTCCAGAGTCCAAAGGTACATAATGGCCTTTGATTATCATGAAATGACGTTGAAGGTTCCATGTTAGGCTATAGCTGAAGAGAACTTCACACTATAGTTAAGAGCAGTTTGGGATGTGTTTGGCAACCAGAAAGATGGTCAAGACTAGAACTATGAAAGTCATAAATACCATAGAAGTAAAGTTCCTTTTTGCATCCATCTTCCTCTTTGCTAGAGGTTACATAAAATAACTTTCAGCTGCTAACTTCATAATAGTTTATTTTCATAATATTTTAGTGCTCACTCTTCACCTTCACAACTCTCTAATACTTCATTAACAGTCATTTTTATTAAATTCTCTCTGTTTAACTAACTTGTTATTTCTGTCTCCTAATTATAGCCAATCTGATACAACTAAGAGAAAGATGAAGACATTATGCATTATTAATATTTCATACCATGATCTCCCTTGTAGTTTCTCTTCCCCTTGACCCTTCTTACAATTCAGTAACTTAATATAACCAACAATTATTGACTCAGAAAATAGATTTAGCAATATAGCAAAAATCAGAGCAAACTAAATAGCATTTATCAGGCAAAATGAAAGACATACATGACATATTTTGGGGAATACCTTATGAGTTATAGGTAATCTGCTAGGCAGAACTAACCACAGGTATAAAATGGGGTTACCAAATCAAATGCTTACATAGTTCATGCAGTTAAGGTAAATGAGTGAATCAGGCAAAAAGTATGAAGAAAAAAAGCAGCAGAAGAATGGCAATAAATGACAACTGACATAGCTTCATCATCAGGAAGCCAATAAAAATTGGAAGCAACTATGAATAACCAGACTATGTCAACCCTTCAAAAGACAGACAACAGCAATTGCCTGTGTCTGGACAATTACTGCTATGTGGGAACACTGACCTATTGGTCTCCAAGCTCTACTAGATATAGCCTTTTGCAAAAAAGCAAAAGCTTTGCATTTTTATTTGAAATCATCTTACTTGTAAATGTCACTCATTCCATTTTTGGGAAAGCATTCTGAGAACAAAACAAATCATGACTTTGGGCCTGATCTGACCTCTAAGTTTCAGCTTGTAACTAACAGACAAGACATTTTATGTTCCTCTCAAATAGAAATCTTATCAAGCCCCAACTGTAGGTCACAAAAGAAATTCTTGAGAAACTTGGGTAAGTATATTGAGGTAGAAGAAATCTAGAAGAGTCAGAGAGCTTCCTATAGGAAAGTAGAGTGGCTGTTATATCTCTTAGAGGTACTCAAGTCACGTCCTCAATAACAAGGGACAAACACCTTGAGAGGGTTCCACAGTTTTTTGAAACCTAGTGTTGTGGGAAATAGTAGAATCATTTGATATAAATTAACTTAAGGATTTGAGGGAAACTCAGAAAGTTTTATATCCCTTAATATTATAAATGATAGTAAGACTATAAACAACCTAGGCAAAAAATTAAACACAAATAGGAATGAAGACATATTATTGGAGGCCAGCATGGATGACTGACAACACCAAAATCCTAAAACCTTCAACCTGTGACAGCCTGGTCAGGTAAGATTCCAGAAAATCAGATGGTACTCTGTGGAAGACAGGTTCTCTGAATTAACTGAGATTAGGTTTCCGCCACCTTGTAGAATGCTAATTGCTAAAAATTCAATGGCGTCTGAAAACTAAAAATAATTAGAACATTGCATACCTGAGTTGGCCTTTGAGATACCTTCATACCTACTACAACCAATTAAAAGTAAAAACTGACTTTCTAAATCTGTACTGGAAAGAAAGAATATATATTTTTAGAAGACATTTTACGCTGCTGACTTTTAAATTTTTATCTATCCCTGACCTTTCCCTGGGGCTCCAGATCCTCAGCTCTAATTACGTTATTTGGCACCTTTACTTATTTGTCAAATAGCTAATCCCAATATTACCAATTCAAAGTCTTCATTCTGCCACTTTTCCCAAATCAAATCCTCCCTCAGTACTTTCTCCCTTAGGACTGGGGCCAGTATACTTTAGTTGCTCCTTTATTCTTTCATTTTTGTCCCACATAAGCCTAACCTGTTTTGTGAATTTTACCTCCAAGTATATTCTGTATCAGTCCACTTCCCTCCATCTCTACTATGACCACCCTAATTAAACCTCCATCATCCCTTGATTAGATCACTTCATTAGCCTTCTAACCAGTGACATGCTGAGCCAGCTTGTACCAACTCATGAAAACCAATTACATTTTCAGACATTCTGCAAGCCGAAGTGTGCTTTTTTAGTAGCTTAAAATTGGCCATAAATGGAAGTTTTGAAACATGAAAATGGTACTTGCCACTTTGGACTATAACTTATCTATTTTTCTGTTGCTGCATTAGACCTAACTTCCTCCAAGGCAGGGGCCATGCTTCTAAGCATTTTGTATTCCTAATACTGATTCAATAACTTCTCACAGCAGGGCTCCACAAATGCCTGTGGAATTAAATTGTGTTTAATCTTTAGAGATGTTTGTAAGATTTATTAGAATCTAAAACTGAGAAGCAGAACAAACCATGTATAAAATCAAATAGGTAGAAGAGGAATGATTTGAGCTGTTAAGAAACATCTATACAAACTGAATGTGTATTTATCATTGTTCTAAAATAATTGTAAGTTATAAAAGATGATTGCAAAAATGTCTTCTAAAATAGGGATTGACAAGACCTTGTTGACAGTGTCGATATGCTATTTGAGGTAGGGGTTGGGCTGAACTGAAGAATACAACAGGTAGCTGGGCTTAGAGTTTCATAGGGGGAAGAAGAAAAGGAAAGGAGGGTACTGGACACAGAGCAACTGATGAATGTTCCAAGAAGGGTTTCTAATTATTTGCTTATATGAGATAAAAATCCTGCCCTTCAGCAATCCTATAGAATTTTCAATACATTCCCACTTTCTCATTAATGCTTTTAAGATAGCATGTTAAGTAGAATTTTAAAAAGAGGATAATATTTAGGTTTCATTACTCTATGTGGATTCAATACTAGAACTGGTTTTATTTGTTTGAAGCCTCTATTGAAAAAATTGGCCTCAATTTTTCCGTTCCCTTAGCAGAACAAAGAAACAAAACACAACAAAACAAAACAAAAAGCCTGTTTTAAGAGCATACATACTTTCCCATTGCTCTTAGAATAAAGATCAAAATCCTTATGGAGCCCATTATAGTAAGCCCTCACTAATCAGATCCATGATATTGCCTGAAGGTCTTTCTTCCCCTAATTTCCACCTTGCTCTCTGCCTTTATGACATACCAGCCTTTACATCTTTCAAATATTTCCATGTTACTTGCTGTCACAAAGGTCTTTATTACACCATTTCTTCTTCCTGGAGCGCACTTTCTTCCACCTTTCACCTTCACCCATTGCCCTCCGTTCATTCTTAAATATTTGTTCAAGAACAGATTCATCGGGGAAGCCTTTCCTGATCCTACAGTCTACAGCAATTTCATTACATGACTATATTCATCGTTTTCAGAGCATGTACCTCTGTTTATAATTGCATATTTATTAGTATGAAAATTTGCTTAAGGTCTGACTACTAGATTGTACACTTCATGAATGAGACATCATTTTGGAATAATTATTTTATCTCATCCCCTTGTGAAGTGACTGGCACATAGTAGCTGCTCAACAACATAAAATGCCTAATTCTTCTCTTACCTCCTGACCTTTCATTCTTTATTTCTTCAGCAAGTTCAATCACCTTTCCTGATTATTAAATGTTTTAGCTCCTCAATGTTTGTCCTAGCTCTTCTTCTCTTCTCATTCCTTATTTTATTCAGTTAAAAGGTGCCAGCCTGAGAACCCAAAGGTCATTGGTTCAATTCCCAGCCAGGGCACGTAAGCAGGTTGCAAGCCAGGTCTCCAGCCAGGTCCATAACTGGAGGCAGGTGAAAGGCAACCATACATTGATGTCTCTCTCCCTCTCTGCCTCTTCTCTCTTCCCCTCTCTATAAAAATAATAAATAAAATCTTTAAAAAAACATTAGATTACTAAAAATAGTTACCCAAGATGACTATTTACAATAGATAAATTACATAATTTTATTTAGTTTAACAATTGAATTGCTCTTAGGAAAAAAGTGTGTGGGAAACATAATCCCCCCTTGAAAGAATGAGATCATTGTACTTGATCAGATCCCCCAGAGACAAAGGAGATGAGAACCAGGAAATGACTGCCATTCATAAACACCTGGGTCTCTTGGCCACATTCCACCTCATTTTTCATTGCAAAGGGGAACAAAGAAGGCTTATGCACGTGTCTAGGTGTATTTCCTGCCCTTTTCAGTAAATCAAGAGGAATAAGTATACTTAGTTACAAATTTGTGAGCTCTTGAACTTTTACCTGTTTAGATTATCGTGCTTTGAGAAAAGGGCTATGCTCTGCCCTTTCACACCTTGTAAGTGCCACAGTTCTTGTTAATCATCATGAAGTTTGTCTTGTCTTGCAGGAGAAAAAATATTAAATTGGTAAACCTCAGAAGTGTCAAAAATAAATTGCAATTGTGATCACAGTTGTTTGAAAGTTTCTTAACTTTTCCTAGGCTTTTGTATAAAATCATCCTAAAGCCATCAGATTAAAATTAATCAAAGCCTTTGCAAAGCTTACTGATCTGGAAGCACCAGGAGAAGAGGCTTCAGTGTCAATCCACAGGCCTCTAGGAGTCTGATGGGAAGGAATGAAGCCCAATATAGTTAGATCTGCCTCCTGACATTATTTTTGCTGCAAAAGGAGTAGGTGTTCCCTGTGTGGATCCTTTGCAGGGAGGGCCCATTAGTGATGGCAAAAATGAACATAGCTAGTGTGCCAACATGAAAAACAGGAACTACAAAAATATTCACAGCTCAAAATGGGTCCATTTTAAAAGACTCCCCTCTCTGAATGCTCAATGCTTATTTTATCATAATGAATCATTTTATCATTTAATCAGTATTATCACTCACTTGGTTTGCCTCCTACTTCACACATTGTTACTTCTCCATTTTCTGTGCTGGTTTGTCCCTTTCTCCCTGACTTTATGATTTGGAGTAGGTCAGAGCTCTTTCTTTGATATTTTTTTCTCTTCTCTATCTGTGCTCACTCTCTGGGTGACCTTATTCTCTGGGTGACCTTATTCAGTATCATGATTTAAATGTCATCTATTTTTGAATCTCAAGTTCAGAACACTTCCTAACACTTGAGATTTGTTTATTGACCTGCCTACTGGAATCTCTGCTTGGATTAAATACATCTCAAACTTGGCAAATTGAAAGTTAAACCCTTACCACACTCCTCTGCCTCAACCTGGCCTCTCATAGCCTCTTCAATCACTGCTGATGCCAATCCATCCTTCCATTTATTCAGGACAAAATTTGAGTTCTCTTTTTCTTATGGCCTATATCCAATCTCCTAGAAAACCCTGTCTGCTTTCTTTTTAAAATATATTTAGAATCTGATTGCTTCCCATAGTTGCTACTCTTACTACACTTCCCAAATCTACTGTGACTTCTTAGTTGGAAGATTCAACAGGCCTCCTAACAGAGCTTCTTGCTCATATGTCCAACCCCACTAAGTCAAGTCAGAGCATAGCTGACAAGGAGTCTTTTTTTCTATGTAGGTTAGATTATTTAGATCATGTCTTTATCTCTCTCAAAATTCTCCAGTGGCTCCTCATATAATGGCCAACTGAGGTCTATCATATGTCCCCACTTCACCCTTTTGACATCTGTCCATCACTCACCCTTCCAAACAATCTCCCCTTGTTTTTTCTACTCTAGCCATAGAGCCCTCTTTGCTTCCGATATGTTCAAGCAAACACAGACCATACAGCCTTTGTTTCCTCTGCCTGGAACAGGCCCCGCCCTGGTTTGAACTTGTTGATCTGGTTTGATCCAGTTTGAATCGGTTTGAACTGGTTTGATCCGGTCAGAACCGGTATGATCCAGTTTCAACCAGTTTGAACCGGTTTGATCTGGTTTGATCCGGTTTGAACCGAATTGATCCGGTCAGAACCAGTCTGTACCAGTTTGAACCGGTTTGATCCGGTCAGAACCAGTCTGTACCAGTTTGAACCTATTTGAACCTGTTTGATCCGGTCAGAACCAATCTTTACCAGTTTGGTCTGGTTAGAACCAGTTGGAACCAGTTTGATCCGGTTTGATCAGGTCTGAACCGGTTTGATCCGGTTAGAACCAGCTGGAACCGGTTTGATCTGGTCTGAACCAGTTTGATCTGGTTTGAACCGGTTGGAACCGGTTTGATCCGGTTTGAACTGGTTTGATCTGGTTAGAACTGGTTTGATCCGGTCTGAACCGAATTGATCCTGTTTGAATGGTTGGAACCGGTTTGATGCGGTTGGAACTGGTTTGATGCAGTTAGAACCAGTTGGAACCAGTTTGATCTGGTTTTGATCCAGTGTGATCAGGTTGGAACCGGTTTGATCCGGTTTGATCCGGCTGAAACTGGTTGGAACAGGTTTGATCCGGTTGGAACCTGTTGGAACCGGTTTGATCCAGTTTAAACTGGTTTGAACTGGTTTGATCCAGTTTGAACCGAATTGATCTGGTCTGAACCAGTCTTTACCAGTTTGAACCAGTTTGATCCGGTCAGAACCAGTCTTTGAACTGGTTTATTCCGGTCAGAACCAGTCTTTACCCGTTTGAACCGGTTTGATCCAGTCTGAACAGGTTTGATCCGGTTTCAACCAGTTTGAACCGGTCTGAAATGGTTTGATTACATCTGAACCGGTATGATCTGGTCAGAACCGCTTTTTCCCGTTTGAACCGATTTGATCTGGTTTGAACTGGTTGGAACCAGTTTGATCCAGTCTGCTGTTTTGAACTGGTTTGATCCGGTTTGATCCGGTTTAAACTTGTTGGAAATGGTTTGAATCGGTTTGACCTGGTTTGACCTGGTTTGAACAGATTTGACCCAGTTTGATCCGGTTTAAACTTGTTGGAAATGGTTTGAAATGGTTGGAACCGGTTTGATCCGGTTTGAACTGGTTTTATCCGGTTTGATCCGGTTTGAACCGCTTGGAACCAGTTTGATCTGGTCTGAACCGGTTTGATCCGGTTTGAACCGGTTTGACCCGGTTTGAACCGGTTTGTACCGGTTTGATCTGATCTGAACCAGTGTGATCCGGTTGGAACCAGTTTGATACGGTTTGGTCTGGTTTGAACCAGATGGAACCGGTTTGATCTGATCTGAACCAGTTTGATCCAGTTTGATCCGGTCTGAACCCGTTTGATCCGGTTTGAACCGGTTGGAACCGGTTAGATCCGGTTTGAACCGGTTTGATCCGGTTTGAACCGGTTTGAACTGCTTTGATCCGGTTTGAACCGCCTGGAACCCGTTTGATCCGGTTTGATCCGGATCGAACCGGTTTGAACCGGTTTGAACTGCTTTGATCCGGTTTGAACCGCCTGGAACCCGTTTGATCCGGTTTGATCCGGATCGAACCGGTTGGAACCAGTTCGATCCGGTTTGAACCGGTTTGAACTGCTTTGATCCGATTTGAACCGCCTGGAACCCGTTTGATCCGGTTTGATTGGAACCCGTTTGATCCGGAACCCGTTTGATCCGGTTTGATTGGAACCCGTTTGATCCGGTTTGATCCGGTTGGAACCGGTTCGATCCGGTTTGAACCGTTTTGAACTGCTTTGATCCGGTTTGAACCGCCTGGAACCAGTTTGATCTGGTCTGAACCGGTTTGATCCGGTCTGAACCCGTTTGATCCGGTTTGATCCGGTTTGAACCGGTTTGAACTACTTTGATCCGGTTTGAACCGCCTGGAACCCGTTTGCTCCGGTTTGCTCCGGTTTGATCCGGATCGAACCGGTTGGAACCTGTTTGATCCGGTTTGAACCGGTTTGATCTGCTTTGATCCGGTTTGAACCGCCTGGAACCAGTTTGATCTGGTCTGAACCGGTTTGATCCGGTCTGAACCCGTTATATCCGGTTTGAACCGGTTTGAACCGGTTTGAACTACTTTGATCCGGTTTGAACCGCCTGGAACCCGTTTGCTCCGGTTTGATCCGGTTTGATCCGGATCGAACCGGTTGGAACCTGTTTGATCCGGTTTGAACCGGTTTGATCTGCTTTGATCCGGTTTGAACCGCCTGGAACCAGTTTGATCTGGTCTGAACCGGTTTGATCCGGTCTGAACCCGTTATATCCGGTTTGAACCGGTTGGAACCGGTTAGATCCGGTTTGAACCGGTTGGAACCGGTTTGGAACCGGTTTGATCCGGTTTG